>JAWPHD010012578.1:0-74846 GCA_037043455.1 Cyrtodaria siliqua
TTCAAGGAGGACAGTCAACCACAAAACACAGAAACAAACACGCGAAACAGACAAACAAGAAGGCAAAAGTAATAATAAATAGCAAACGACATCACAAACACAAAAGGGCTTGACAATAGGAAATGTTTATTTTCAAATAGAATATTCCAAAAATACTCAGTAAAATTATCAATCAAAAAGCAATGAAATGTCCCAAAAATTGCATTTTCTGTCAAAATTCAGCTTGGTATCCACCATAATCAAACTCAGCATACCGAAATTATTATAAAAACACCAAGATACCACTTTTACTAAAAAATGCAGCTAACATTTTAATGATGTCTTTTCTACAGAAATATGTCTCGTTACTCTTGTGAAAAGAATTGACATGTCGCATTGTAAACCACGTAGCTACACTTAATTGGTGCCTGGTTGTACCAGTATACAATGTATATACGATACAATATCTAAATGATGTGTATTAAAACATAAGGGTGTCAAATAAATCGCAACATTTGAAAATACTTCATGTACCAGCAGTAGTTAGTCATTTAAGTGCGACATACTTAGCAAACAAAAGGGCGCTAAGGTTTGTCACATGTGTAACACGATAACTTCAATCTCATTAAAAATCGAAGCCTAACTACTCTCCGCTTCTAGATAGCGTGCTAAATGGTCTGATTTTAATGAAACTGGGAGCATGTGAGACTTTGATACTAATGTACACCAATACTATCGCAGAATTGGAAAACATATCATATTTAATAGATAGTATATAATATTTTATTTGACGTCTTTCAACAAATAAGTATCCAATGAACACGAATAGACGCACCATTAGTATATATTGACTGAAATGTAAAGTTAATTACTTTAAATAATTTACGAAACACGAGAATTATGATCTTTGAGTAAGGTACATCTACCTAACCAAACAAACAAACAAAGTCTAATGAACCGTGTTCATGGGTCCTTCAAGATCGTGATTCTAAAGTGATTTAAAAGGGATCCAATTTCACATGCAAATAAGCTAATGGATCGCTAATTAATATTCATGATAAAATCAGTTTTAAACAAGAAGCAGCATTTATTTCCAAAGTAATACGACATGTAGTATGACATTTCAATTATCAAACCGCATTAAAATCGAACTTGGATCCTTTTATAATCGCGATCATGATTAAATGGGAAATGCATCACGATCCATTAGTGGTTTTGAACGGATCGCACTCCTTATACAACTTGTAATGTATCGTGTATAGATCATGATCTGAAAGCGATCCAATGTTTTGCAGAATGGGTTATTGATGCTGCCTTGTTGGTTAGAGATTAGATCATGGCGAGGATTTATTTATTTACACTGTCCTGTTTTAATCGGATGACAGTAGGGCAAGTGTGACGTTTGGTGCACCCTAGAACCGGTTTAAACCACCAGTGGCCTAATTTGCCACTGACCGTTCCAAGGCGGTAGCTCTATTGTCCACCCTTTTGTGTGTGTGATGTCGTTTGCATTTATTATTACTTTTGCCTTCTTGTTTGTCTGTTTGTGTGTTTGTTTCTGTGTTTTGTGGTTGACTGTCCTCCTTGAATGCTACTTTCCCTGTCCGATCTTATTATATTTCTTTCTATTAGTCTTAAGTAACAGTATAAAACCACTAATGGATCACGAATTAATACACATTAGAATGGATCTCTCTAGAATCGCTTTAGAATCGCATGACGATATAAAACTGCTAATGGCCGAGTTTCAGTCCACTAATTTTCAGAATGGATCGCTTTAGGATCGCTTTATGGTACAATACATACAGTCTAATGGATCGCATCAGTATCACAACTTTTTGAATCGCTTTATGATCGTGATCCATTAACGGATCTCTGTTCTAATTCTCCCGAAAATAAGAGTGATCTTGACCTTCATACAAAAATAGCCTCTTACCTGCTCATAATTATGACCTTAAAATAGGACAGTTGTGGACACTTGAATAAGTGAACATTTCCATGTTCAGTTTGTGAGAAGAATAAATTCAATATGTTGCAGAACGAAACAAAACACTCCTCCCACAACCCCGGGAAAGACGTCCGATGTTTAAAGAATAAATCATTTGACATGCTACAAATGTATGTATCTCTTTCATAGACGACTTTGTATAACAATTAATGTGCAAACGTATGGAAATGACATTGTAAATGAATTATTAGTGTATTTGATGACCCTTCACCACCCGATGAAGTAGGAGGAAACAAATATATACAGTGTAATCCCATCACCTAACGTTTCATTTGAGACGTAATTAAAAGATTCAAACGACACCCCATATAACCCTCCGTCCCCCTCCACCCACAAACACACAAACATACACCCAATCCCTAGGCAGACGTCAGCGATTGAAATGATAATATTGTTTGGTACTATGTTAATCTTTCATGGACGAGTATATATACCAAGTTATATGTAAAATTATGAATAATTACAGCGTAAAATAATTGTTAGTGTATTTGTCCTTTTGACACTGCTTTCGGCGGGCCCCTCGTAGGACGTAGGGGGGGAAACAATTACAGAGTATAATCCCATATACATAACATTCCATTTGAGGCATAATGACACATAAATTACCCCCACTCACTCACCCTGGGCCCCTGGGCAGACGTACGAGTTTGAAATAATACAATTGTTTGATATGTTGTTTATATTTCATAGACGATTATATATACCAAGTTATGTTCAAAAATCTGGAAAAATGACAATGTAATTGAGTTCTTCGTGTATTTGACTTATGACACACCCTCACCCCAAGCACCCGCAAAAACATTGTTGCTTTTGCACTCCGTTATCATTTGGTGAAGTCATACCCTAAGTTTGGTTGAATTCCGTTCATCGGTTTAGAAATATATATGGTAACGGACAGACGGACGAACGGAGGCGATTTTAATATACCACGTTTTTTTCAGCAAATGGCTATAAAAATAAATGATTATTCTACCAAAATTATATAGAAGTTGTAAACTGACTGGTGCCATTGGGTTACTTTGTTGCGTCCGTGCGCAAGATACTTTCCTTAGCAAAATCCGTCGGACGGGGACATAAGGCTGGACGCGCGTTATATACTAAGCAAAAATAAAAAGGATTCCTTTTTCTTTCCCTTATTATAAAGAGAACAAATAGGAAATAATAAATCGACTACCAAAAATACAAGCAAACAAAAGCAATAGTCCAAACAAAAGTTTTTTTTGAAAAGTTCAGTATACAAGGGAGTTACCCACCTTTTCCTTTAAACCTGCATTTTTGGTAAAAAAACATAAAATATGACGTTTACACTCAAATATTACTTCAATTTGTCCAAGACAATATTCTCTATACGTTACTTTCGAAAAAATCAAAGAAAAACACAATACCGTTTGTGTAGGTAGCAGCTGCTGATTATGATAAATCATCAAATTACATACCTTAAGGTTTCCTAATTAAGGTTTCCATAGCATCCATAAACGAGTATTGCTTGGAAAAATTCGAAACTGTTTATAGGAATATTTAGTACTCGGTGAAGTGTGCTTAAAAACATCAAACATTGTTTAATTAAAGCGCTATTCAAGCTGTCCTACGCACTCAAATAATGGGAACCAGCAAAAAAGTGGGTATTTTTTATTCGTTGTTTTGGTGAGTATATAATGAATCTATTCGATAGCACAAGTAGAGCACGGTTCCCGGGGTTCAATGTATTTTTATCTGTTTACATTATGTGTTCCCGCCTTAATTCCATTTAGCGATGAGAACGTTTATATTAACAGGATTTAAAAACGGATATTTCGACAATAAAACATATTTTACTGAAAACATGTGATAACCTGTTTAAAATTACCTGTTAAATGTTTTAATTTTACAATAGTCAAACATTTAAGCCGAAATTAAGGTTTTATTTCATACCCCTGCGAACCCAGTTTTCACTTCTTGGAGAAGGGGTTGGATGGGGTATGAAAGCACTCAGACCACGTAATGACGAGGCGCCTCCAAATGACCTAATAGTATACAATCTGTTGCTGAGCCGTTGAACAACAATTCAATTTATAGCAACGTAATGGTGAACCAATAGATATATTATATTCTGTAGATACATCGTTTATTCAAAGAAAATAATACAAGTTGAAAGTTTCTATTCGCAATGAGTTTCTTAACGAATTCCGTGATTAATAACACCCGTAAGAAGTAAGCACGCCTTCGAGTAGTTTATTTGTATTATAAAAGCTAACAACGTAATAAATTGTAATGCAATAAGTAATACATTTTCTAAAATGTGAATTAATTTATATATCTTTATTGATCCGGAAACACACTCTATAGCTATTTAATTGCGTTATTGTCTCGCTCACGAGAGTGGTAAGCGATACATAGACAGGGCTACGGAAATATGGTTGCCCGACGCCCCGGGCAAGTGGTTTTTGGGTGCGGGCAGGTGACCTTCGTAAATGTAGAAATGTTTTTCCCCATCTATTAAATTAGCAGTCACTTTTGCGGCGGCGGCAGTGTCCGCATTTTAAACTAACTATATCTCAACAACCGCTGCTCGAAATTTTCTGAAACATTGTCAGTTGCTTTTTTGTATCAAGGGACATCACGTAATGCCAAAATTACCAAGGTCAATGTCATATTTTGCGTTATTTTCCTACAACTTAACCTTGGTTAGGGAACTTAACCGTGGTTAGGTAACTTAACCTCAGTTAACTGTATGTGATTGCCTCATTTTCTTTGTTTGATACTTGGTCATATGTATTGTTAGTATAGGTGGACATCACTAAACGACAAAAATTACCAAGTTCAATGTCATATTTTGCTTATTTTCTTCAAACTTAACCTTGGTTAGGAAATTTTGTTCTAAAGGTAACTTAACCTTGGTCTGTAACGTAACCTCAGTTAACTTTATGTGATTGCCTAGCTTTATGTCTTTGGTACTTGGTCATGTGGATTGTTGGCATTGGTGAACATCGCTGAATGACAAAAATACCAAGGTCAAGTTAGGACAGTGTTGCAGGGACTTACCACTGTGAATAAACACTTTTAGCCTACAATGTTACCTTCATACAACCAGCAATGTTCTATTATTAGTACTATTGTTACTTCCCTTGATCAAAATCTCTCCATTTATTTGTTTAACCTTATTCATAGATTATATTAGCTTTTGAGTTGCTTTATACTGTATCCTGCAGTATCGATTTTAAGTTTTAGGTTTTCAGGTAGGGTTTTTCATATCTTTTTTACATCTTCACTCTCTCTTCATAACTAAATGTCAGCGTACTGTTTTACCCTCATCCAACCAATATTGTTCTTTTATTAGTACCATTTTTGGTTCCAGAGTGTCTATTTAAAGAGGCCAGTCCCTGTAACACTGCCAAACGATAAGTTGTTTTTTAAACAGTTTTATTTAAACAGCCGTATATTTGAGTGTTTTTTGTTTCGTATTTGTTCTTTTCTCGTCTGTGTACCCCTGATGCAGGTGTAAGCCGAAAGCGCTTGGGTTTTTTAAACTGTAGTACAGTAGAAATTTTTTCCCCATCTATTAATTTATTCTAACATTTTCTTATCCCCTCGGGGAACCAGTGATTCTTGAAAGGCATTTTGTAGATGTATGTATTATATATATATATATATATTATATATATATTGTGAATATTACCATATTACTACAATTCACAATTCGTTTTGTTCAACATTTTGCTACCAACCGACTTTATTCCAATTACCTTCCCCTCAGACCGAGTTCTTGTTAAAATACTCAATGCTAATTGGTTATTGGAGAGGTTTTAAAATAAGTATACAACACATCTGACGCCAGATACGTTAACCGTATCGATGAAATTCCACTCCCGCCCATCAGGTATTATAACCCGCTGGAAATATTGTATTTCTTTAGAAATATCAAATTAAAAGACAAACCACCTGTCTATTAGCATTAATGATTTATTTGTCGCTCCTAGGAATAAGTATGGAATACCTCATTAAAGTTGGAGAACGCCTGTCGATTGGTCAAGTTATTGGTATTTGCACGTCCATCAGCTCATGGCCATTACAGGTATTTAAGCGATAAAATTCAACGCAGTCCGTCATATAGAGCAGTGCACGCGTATAGTTGAATACGAGTTTAGCCTTGGATTTGCAGGTATGTGTATTTTATATACTTATGTTTATCGCCTCTATTTTTTCGCGTTTGCTTTTTGTTATTGAGTCGTATGCATTATTAAGTTATTGCGTTCGTGGCTTTATATTTTATTCCATGCGTACTTTCAGGCTTTTAACTTGAGCTTGGTCTTAAAGACCACTTTCTAACACAGACTTATTGTTCAATAAACCCCTTGTACATGTTACGTTATATTTCAGCAAATTAATGTAATGAACATTTTTATGAGGTTTGATATTAAAGCCGTCGTACAAACTTCTATAATGTTCTTCATTTGCATCCCTTGATGCTTTAAAAAGATTGCAATATTCCATCAATACGAAACTGTTCTATCTTGTTCTATATTTATATTTACACTAGTTTCTTGTTCAACCCTCAGTATGTACAACAAGAAATGTACATTGCTCCAGATGAGTTTTCAGCACAATGCGCGCTGTTCACTTAAAGAAAAAAATACGTATTTACGTTTACAAAATGCGTATTATTAAAAACAGGTTTAGGACAAGCATTAATGTAAAATGTTTACTCTTCAGACATAACCATAAATATATTGCATATTTCCTCTTCCCCTTACATATGCATTCAATATTCCTTGTCTTTTTTAAACATCATTAATTTGTGTCAAACAGCCGACAAAAAGGCAATTTCTTTTTTCTTGCAAGCATATACTAGTAAAAATCCTGGAGGCACTTGATTTTCAGTCAGTACCTCAAACTTCAATAAGCATATATCGAGTAGGACTTGGCAAACTCTATTTTTCTAAGTTATTAAGTGTGTACGTGGGAATTTGGTTCTCAATATTTATCGGCGATTGTTATGCGTTTTTGTTAGGATTAATCTCAGTTTTAATGCGTTTTTGATGAAAAGATATACGTCTTACCTGGAGCATTGAGAAGGGAATCTGATCTCTATTCTGTAATGAGAACAGCTTAACCCTTAACCCGCTAAGCACTACCATAATATTCTCTGCATCCATTGTAAACCCAGATCAGCCTGCGAGTAACTCTTTGTCACATAAATGGAATGGTCTTAATTCAAAGAAAGAACAGGCAATAGAATATATGTAGGAGCTTAAGAGTTAAATGTTATTGAAGTAGTAATCGAGTATTTATGAGCATATTGATTCAGCTTCATTTTCACTTTAAAAAAGATATTTTCATATACTTAATATATAGGTATACAATGTGGAGTTTTCAATTTGTCTTCGTAAATCTTTCATAAGTTGATGCAATATTATCAATGATTAGTAATCTGCGAGACAATTTGCTCTGATCAAATCATTTAAAGAGACACAGGGCAATCTTGAAGTCTTTACAATTAGCCTCTCGATTTATTAATTCAGTATCAGTATCTTTCTTGTCGTGCCCTCTTGTGCTCTGGCTTCTGCCAAGTCAATGAGTACCTTCATTGTGGCTTTCTAGGCTATTGTTTATTTGTATTATATTTACACGAGCATATTTGTGTTTACTTATATTGCCTATTGATGCTGCGGTGTTGGTTAGAGATTAGATCATGGCAGGATTTCTTTATTTACACTGTACTGTTTTAATGGGATGACAGTAGGGTAAGTGTGAGGTTTGGTGCACCATAGAACCGGTTTAAAAAACCCAGTGGCCTACTTTTCCACTGACCGTTCCAAGGCGTAAGCCCTATTGTCAACCCTTTTGTGTTTGTGCTGTCGTTTGCATTTATTTTTACTTTTGCCTTCTTGTTTGTCTGTTTGCGTGTTTGTTTCTGTGCTTTGTGGTTGACTGTCCTCCTTTATTGATACTTTCCCTGTCCGATCGTTTTATATTTCTTTGACTTTAAACCTGTTCATATATTTAAATATCTTAAGTTTTCAGTTTTCTTCGTTATTCTATAATAGATTTGAATATAGTATTGGTGAAATGTAATCAACAGTTAGTCATATGCTAAAACAATTTACTTTATTCTATTCTTATATCTTATATTTAATATTAATTATCGAACAAGTGCAATTTATGTAGAAAAACTAACGGGACGCCGCTAGTTTTTTTTAAATAAAGTCTTGCCGTATGACCCTTTAAGTTCTCTATTTAAAGGGTCAGTCAGTTTGCAAAACCTTGGTCCTGCGATTGTGGATAAACGAAGATAAGTTTATGATACTTGCCGTGTTTATTAGGGCATTGAGTGTAGTAAGCGCTCCCTCTCCAGCATCCAGTATGGCGACCAGCAGGCCATTTTGTTCTTTTTTCATTAATAACCAGCGCCTACTAAATGGCAGACAAGAAAAAGGGAAAGTTGGAAATTGCAGAATACGATCAATATAAAATAAAAAACATTGAAAATTCGGTTTGATTGAGACTGTTCAATCTTGTAGTGAAAAATGCTTGCTACAGTTCACGCCCTCTAGCCGCGGGTTGAGCATAACTCAATATTTAAAATGTCAATGTAATTTTTTTTTAGCAATCCCGAAGACGGTAAGCATATGACGGTGAACATGGAACCTTCAATGTGGTATATTCATACCATTCCATGGTCAGCGGCGTATGGTCCAAGTTTCTAACAAATGCTTACAATAATTAAAAATCAAAGCACTGAAAGTGCTGATGGACGGTGCCACTCAGAAAGTACTGATCCAAACGGGTTTACGTATTAAGGTGGTGAACATTTGTGCAAAATATTATTGAAATCGGATGAGGCATTACCAAAGTTATGGGACCGGACGGACGGAAGAAAGGACAGACGGACAACGGCAATTTTATATCCCTCCGCTTAATCTGTTGGGATAAAAAGTGAAATTACGAGTATGTAGACATGTTCAAATGTTATAAGTGTCAAAGGGGGATAATTGTAAAATGAAAATGTCAGAGAAAGTTGGTCACAACATACGTATGCATGAGAGCTTTCCTTTCGAAAACAATCATGTTCAATCATGCATGACAGAGTTATCGCCCCTTGAATGTCTAAAAATATAATTTCTGCAAAGATGTTTTTGGTGGCGATATGGCTAAAACAAAGCACAACTTCATTAAATTAGGATAAGTATAAAAAGATATAAATAATTTTTAAAAAATGAAAAAAATACATGTAGTCTTTGACGAAAATAATTGTACGCTTTGATAAAGAGATGTCTAGGGTACGTAGTTATTTAATCTCTTCTACTCGCGAATGTATGAACGGCCTTTTATAATTACCATGATGTAATGTGATAAAAGGTTTCAATTAAATATCATGGTAATCGAATTATTTACTCTTCAAATGTGCATATAATGAATGCAATTATTAAAAAAAGTTTAATTACATCAAAATCAATATTTTGCAGAATCAATATTTTGCAGACATTGGGATTCTCCTCTTGATTGACTTTGCAACTGCTTTTGATAATGTATCATGGTCCTACATTTAAAAAGATTTACAATTGTTCTATTTCGGACCTTAAATTATAAGTTGGATAAAACTTTTTCATCTTAATACTGAATCCTGTATTATTGTAAATGGCCACATGTCATAATGGTTCTACTTAGAGAGGTTGTCGTCAGGGCGATTCATTGTCACATTACCTGTTCATTATTTACGCCGAAGTATTAGGGTATATTACTATGAACCAATCCAAATATCAAAGGTATTAATACAGATGATATTTAGTTTCCCAATATGCAGATGACACAAGTTTGACTCTAGATGGCTCCAGAGAATCACTATATAACTCCATGATAACACTAAGATGTTATGCACGAATCTCCGGCCTTAACATAAGATAATACACTTAATATGAATAATAATAAAACAATAGTCACACGGTTTGGATCGAGAACAAACAGTAATGTTAAAATGTTAAACTATGTCCTGAATACAATCTTTGTTGGGTAAATGGTATGTTTACCGTTTTAGGTGTGAAATTTACAACAGACTTAAATTCATTATATTGTTTTAATTATTAATACATATTAATTACGAATCAAAATAGAAGAAATAAAAAAACGACTTGCCAGTTGGTCTAAAACTCACTCCTATTGGTAGAATTGCCATTTTAAAAAGTTTGGCCCTGTCAAAACTTAATCATTTATTACTGGATTGTCAAATCCTTCAGCGGATAACATCAAATTATTTCAAACACTTTTTTTTACAAATTTCTTTGGTATAACTCGAGAGATAAAATAAAAATAAAACCAATATTCAAGACTATAAATATGACCGTCTTATAATGGTTTACCTCTAAAGTTTATACCCGCTTTAAAACTAAATGGATCCGTCGAATATCTCAGACCGAAACTAAATATAGTCACCTCGTGAAAACTCTCTGTCCAATTATTAATAATATATATAAATTTGACACAGATTAGATTAAACAGAATATAAATAGAATACATAATCTGTTTTGGAAGGATGTTCTAATTAGTTCTAATTAGTTACAAAAGTTTCGCGGATCAAGTTAAACCAAGGTCTTGGCAACAGTTTCAATCAGTTCGCATATGGCATAACCCGGGTATTAAGTTCGGTGTTTTACAGAAGCTGGTATACAGGAGGAATAATTGTATCAACGACACTCTAAACAAAAATGGAATTTTATTCATATGTAGAATTTAACGAACACTATAATATACAGTCTAACTTTCTTGAATATGAAGGCATTATAACTGCTATCAATAATTATTTGGTTAAATGGCACATTGTGCATCTAGCCTGTAACAGCCCAAACCCAATACGGCTACTAATCCTATCGTTAATTCAAAAAAATGAGAAAAGCTGTAGGACCATCTATGACATAATTATTAGGAACAATATATATCCCAATTCATTAAGAAAATGGAAAAATAAAGTTATTAGTGATCCACATCTTGAATTTGAAAGAGTATATGCCTTGCTTTATACAATTACAAATCATCACCTATTATCAAGAATGAATATTACTAATAATAATATGTGCAGCTTTTGCAATAATGCACCTGAAACTATCCAACATCTGTTTTGGACATATGGAACAGTAAAAGAATTCTGGTTAAAAGTCAAAGATTATAATTCAGAAAAATGCAACATAGCAATTTTAATTTGGACAGAAACAGATAGTTTATTTGGAAATAGTAAATTAGACATAGTCTTGAGTAAAATCATCATGCAAGCCAAGCTTTACATTCATCAAAACAAGATGCGACGTCAAATTCCACAGCTTAACCTTTTTAAACGTATATTACATCTTATAAAAATTTAAAAGTAAATAAGTTTGAAGCCATGTGAAGTCAATACCTTACCATTTGTGGAACTGGAGTACAGAGATTTTTTCTTTCTGTTACCATCAGTTTCTCTTTATTTTTTTTAGGATCAACGAATAGCAAACAAACTTAACCTTTACATATAGCGGGGAAAATAACCAGAATATATTTCAGATCTAGATACAGTACGATATGTTGCATAGCGCTTACAAATATTATATTCAAATGAAAAATAACCTGATTTTATTTCCAGCTACTCGTAAAAACGTGTTTCAATTATCGCGCACTTTGATTGAACCTGAATTAACCTTTGTCCTGATACCAGAACCTCTTGTGCTTATCATTTCAAACTATCACTTAGACATCTGTTATATGTGACGTCGATATTGTTTCGTTGTCGACAGTACAAGTCAAACGTTGGTATCATATCTTGAATAAATGCTTACTAGTAAATATTTTCGTAGTTCAATGAGGTTTTTGAATAGATATTATAATACTAGTCCTTCTCTGGGATTATATGACATATTTTCGAGAAGAATAAAAAGCTAATTTTGTTCATATATACGAGGTTATCTGAAGGAGGCCATAAACACACTGTCAGATGCACAGGGGTAAGATTCTCCCCCAACCCCCACACATTCATATTCATTTTAGGCGTAGTCTCTACCTAGACCTATTGCTATCATCCTCATATTCAAAACCGCGACACCCCATTATATTTGAGCCCCATCTAACGACAAGTTTGAGATAGTGTTGTGCAGAACAAGTCTAGATCATCTGCGGAGCTTGTTTGTTTTCAAGACAAACGTTGATATTTACAATCAAGCGTCGAAGATGAACAAGACTAGTGCAGTACATGTCGCGGTTATTTCTATGCTGGTTTCACGCAGTATATATTCGTCATAAAACAGCGTATTATACGAGCCAACCAATCAGCTGCTGGCGTTGACTGACTGACAGAATATAATCACATACATTTGACATACCATCAACATGATAACATTCCGCCGTGGTCTAGAGGTTAGTAGAGCTGACCTATGTCCAGGTTTTAATTTCAATGCACGATATCAAGGGTTCGATTCCCGGTGCAAGCGAAGAGATATTACTTTTCTTTTTTTTATTTAATAAATTAAAAAATAAATACAATTAACGTAGGTCGATAGGAATCAGTTATTTTCAATAATAAGACAATTGTTCCTTAGTGGTTTTGTTCGTATTAAAGAACTATATAAATATTTATTAGCTATATAAATGAACAAATATATCATGAACAAAACTGTTTGTTTTTCAATAAACAGTTTTGGGGCTGGTAGCTGAGTGTATGTGTGCGCGCGTGAGCGCGTGCGTGAGCGCGTGGGTGTGTGTGAAGCTCACCATGTCGAACATTAATCTTGAATATGTTTCCACGTTTTTTCAAATTATTAGGATTTTCTTTTCTCTTGAAGAGGGCTGGCGTGGCTCAATGAATAACGCCTTCGACTTGTAACTTTAATACGCTATAACTAAACAAATAGTGTAAAGCACATTTTCTTGGTTGTTTGTTAAGTGTTAAGCATACTTTATCGATTTTTTTCATTAAATAACTTGCTTTATTTTAAGGTTTATAGTCCCTCCGCCAATTAAACCAGTAGGATACCGTGATGGTATAGGAACAATACAGTCTGGACTTTCTATGACAGTAATACCAAACAATTTGAAACAAGTGTATCATAATGACATTAAATGTCAACTACCATAATTTTTCTCCGTACTGTTTGGTTTATTCTTTTAAATGCAACATTTTCTGTGACAACCTGATGCTGTGCATCAACTTTTCTTGGACTGAATTACTAAAGCAAAGCTGAGTATCAAACAATAAAAAACAGATTATTAATGTATTCCCCATTTAGGAATGAGGCAGATGAGCCAGAATTTTCTTCTTCACATAAATGGCATAACTTAGTTTCAGTAAAATATAACAAACAAATGCAACGCATTCTGCCCCTTCAACATGACAACGGATCTAGACAGTAAATCCTCTTCGAGCAACCTACGCCACTCAGTACTTTCAGTATTTTGATGTCATTTTGTATCATGCTCATTCAAGGTCTTTATCATAACACCGCGTATACAAACGTGGAAATGTGGCTCCATCGTAAATGGAGTGTTCACTATAGAATTTGCAGCAGTTCTGCAGTTCTGCAGGTAAGAAGGTTCTAGGCGCATTCTCCATAAGTTATCTTGATGTAAATGGAGGGTGGGTCTGGCACGTTCATTCCTGTTAGGCGCCATATAATCTTGTTTATGTGTCGGTGCACCTTAAGACCCAATTAAATTAAATTCAATCCGAACAACCCCCCCAGTCGGTGGTGGGGTGGTAAGAATCAACCGACTGCTCGTTACTTAGCAGAGGGGTAGGACTCCCCCACCCCGAAATGTAACCCACCTGTTGACCGTGGGTGACGATCCGTGTCGTTGGAGAAGGGATTCCTGGTAGTTGAGTGGCGTGGAGATCTGGTAGTTATCTCCACGTTGCAACACACCACTTTAGTCCGGACTTCAACTAGACGGGCGGTCAGATTTGGCCCGATCAATCGGTTTGTCACGCCAGCTATAAGAGATCCGACCTTATTATTCAGACAGTACCAGTACACTGTATCTTACTTACCTTTTATATTGTTCTACTTTAAACATTATATAGATAGGGTCTTTTATGGCGGTGGAGCACGGGCTAATTATGTGTTTCAAAACGCTATATGGCTATACTCGTGCCACTTTTTAAGCGAAACATAAGTGCGGCTCTTTGACTTTTTAGTTAAGGGGTTATGTCCGCTGTGTGGTATGGGGGGTCTGATGCGTTAGCTTTATATGAGTATACCTTCTACGTATTCTTGGCATTTTGCTGTTGGATATCCACAGCAAATGTCCCCTTGTTGGACTCCGAGGTGGGTGAGAAGCGTGGAAGATGAATTCTTAACGCCCATCATGGCATCACAAAACGCACAAACTACTATTAAACGTAAAAAAAAAGAACATGAATCTGATACTGAGGAACCAGTGATTAACCAGTCCTTTCCTCGTTTTCTTATTATCGAATCGGAAGACGGGGAAAAGCCTGTTGCAGATATGTCACCTTTTGTAATAGAGAAAACTGTCCATTCCATTGCTGGACATGTTAAACAAATAAAAAAATTAAAGAACAAAACTCTTCTTATTGAAACAGAAAAAAAATCTCATTCGGATAATTTACTCACTATTAAACAAATTTTAAACACAAAAGTCAAATGCTACCCTCACTCCTCTTTGAACATCTCCAAAGGCGTCATCAGGTGCCCGGATCTCTCCGGAGTACCTGAAGAAGAAATTATTCACGAGCTTGCGCCACAGTTGGTAACTGCGGCTCGCCGAATAACCATAAAAAGGAATGACAAAATTATCAGAACAAATACTATCATCCTCACATTTTCAACACCCATCTTACCAAAAACAATAAAGGTGGCATATCTGCAATTGCATGTTGACGCCTACATTCCAAACCCTTTACGTTGCTACAACTGCCAAGGCTTTGGGCACCACAACTCCAGGTGTACTAAAGAAGAACGTTGTGGTAAATGTGGCGAGTCTGCATTCAAGCATAACGAATCAGATTGTCCTAACGACCTCAAATGTACCAACTGCGGTCTGGGACATCACGCAAATTCAAAATTATGTGAAAAATTTAAAAAAGAAAAAGAAATTATTACAGTTAAATATACACAAAACATTCCCTTTCCAGAAGCACGAAAATTGATAGAAGAAAAATATAAAATTTCAAGTCCGACCTCTTACGCATCTATTCTCAAAACAAAAGCAACACACAAAGAATGCCGGGATGCAGGTACGCAATACGAACCACAGTCAGAAATTCAAAATACAAAGAATACTTCCTCAGTATCAAATCCAAAAAAAAGTCAACAAATACAACTTAACAAACCAAATTAAACTTTTCACCTAATCAAACTTTTACATTTAAATCAAACACAAAATCGGCAAGCTCTGGCAATGTCAAGAGCATGTC
The DNA here is from genome assembly GCA_037043455.1 of Cyrtodaria siliqua. Taxonomy (NCBI): domain Eukaryota; kingdom Metazoa; phylum Mollusca; class Bivalvia; order Adapedonta; family Hiatellidae; genus Cyrtodaria; species Cyrtodaria siliqua. The sequence continues at coordinate 15,354 of JAWPHD010012578.1, forward strand.
AATTTCTCAGAATTGGAAAGCGGGTTCTTCTACGACTGTGAAGTCTAGTAGTTCCCGAGTCGTGTAGTCTACTTCTTTGGTTGGAAAGCCTAGTGCTGCTCCAACTAAGGAAGTTAGAAAGCCTAGTGCTTCTCCAACTAAGGAGCACAAGGAGCAGCCAAAGGTGTCTAACGGCACTATTCAGCTGCACAACAAATCTGAACAGCTCATGGACATTTCAGGGCCAGCAGCTGCACTGCCACTTCCATCCTCGCATGAAAAGTTAGTTGAGGTGCCACTTCTTCCAGGGAGGAGGATTCATCAGTGGAGATGTCGCTGCTTGAGTCTCCTAAGACCTCTCCTAAATCTAAGGCCAAAAATAAAAATAAAATTAAAAATCGCCTTAGCGCTCAATAATGGGTAAAACTAATCAGATCATTCAATGGAATTGTCGAGGTTTGAAACCAAAATATGATGAAATCGGCTTAATTTTAAATGAACACAACCCTATTGCCTTTTGTCTTCAAGAAACTTTCTTGAAAACAAGTGATAAGGTATCTTTTAAACACTACTCACTATACAATCATATTTGTGATACCGCGGTCAAGGCGACTGGTGGAGTTTCGATAATCGTTAATCGAAACATTCCTCACAGACCTGTTGCGTTGAAAACAAATTTGCAAGCTATTGCGGTCAGTGTTACTATGCACAGAGTCATAACAATATGTTCCTTATATTTACCACCTAGTTCTTCACTGAACCAAATTTTCTGAAAAATAAGAAACAAAAAGAACAGAAGAAGCTGAACTTCAAGTCGAAAAACTTGGAAAAATACAATAAACTATTCACTCTCAAAGAACTTCGAGAGTCCCTTAAAAAGGCTCATGATACATCAGCTGGTCCTGATGATATCCATTATCAATTACTAACACATTTACCTGAATCCTGTCTCTCTACCCTTCTTGATATATTTAATAAGGTTTGGGTGACGGGGAACTTCCCCGATTCTTGGCGGGAAGCAATCGTTATTCCAGTCCCCAAACCTGGAAAGGATCATACGGACCCAATAAATTATCGCCCTATTGCTTTAACGAGTTGTATATGTAAAACCATGGAACGAATGATTAATGAGAGACTCGTTTGGTACCTGGAATCCAACAAACTGGTAACAAAGTATCAAAGTGGATTCCGGCGCCAACGAGGCACAGCAGACAATCTCATTCGATTTGAATTAATTATTAGGGAAGCTTTCGTAAAAAAAGAACATCTAGTCGCTGTATTTTCTGACTTGGAGAAAGCTTATGATGCTGCATGGAAGTATGGTATTATGAATGATCTTCATGACCTTGGTCTTAGAGGCCGATTACCCATTTTTATAGAGAAATTCTTAGATGATAGACAATTTCGAGTCCGAATGGGTTCAACCCTCTCTGATATTCATTAACAGGTGATGGGTGTTCCACAGGACAGCATACTCTCTGTCAAACTTTTTAATATAAAGATTAACAGTATAGTAAAATGCATCAATCCAGGTGTGGATTGTTCGCTATATGTTGACGACTTTGTTATATGTTATCGTGCAAAAAACATGAATACTATCGAGACACAATTACAACAATGTCTCAATAAACTTCAGACCTGGTTTGATGAAAATGGTTTTAAATTTTCTAAATCTAAAACTAATTGTATGCACTTTTGTCAACTTCGTAAACATCATGAAGACCATCATCTAACACTGGATGGGTCACCAATACCAGTAGTGGATGAAACAAAATTCCTTGGTCTTATTTTCGACCGTAAATTAACGTTTATACCACACCTTAAATACTTGAAGGCCAAATGCCTTAAAGCTCTTAACTTACTTAAAGTTGTTGCAAACACTAATTGGGGAGCAGATCGAAAAGTCCTCTTGCGACTTTACAGATCTCTTATCAGATCCAAGCTGGACTACGGCTCGATAGTATATGGATCGACTCGCAAGTCGTACTTGCAGATGCTCGACCCTATACATAATCAAGGATTACGACTCGCCTTAGGTGCCTTTCGTACATCACCAGCAGAAAGTCTATATGTTGAAGCTAATGAACCATCACTGTCTCATAGACGAGATAATTAGCTCTTCAATACGCCATTAAATTAAAATCTAACCCTTCAAACCCAACTTTCGATAATGTTTTTAAGCCTAGTTGTGAACCTCTTTTTGATCGAAAACCGAAGGCCATTCGACCATTTGGTCTTCTTCGTATTAAACCAAAATTAAGAGACACTGAAATCGACCTAAATTTGATTGCCAAGTACAAAGTACCACAAATTCCACCGTGGACTTTGGAAACTCCAACTATTATTTTTGATCTTTGTAATAATAACAAATCCAGTACAGACCCTACTGTCTTTCAAAGCAAATTTAATGAAATTAAATCGAAATACAGTGACTTTCAACATATCTTCACAGATGGCTCTAAAGATGGAGATAAGGTAGCTGCTGCAGCTGTTCACAAATACAGGATATAGAGCCGCCTGCCTGACAAGGCCTCTATCTTTTCAGCTGAACTTAAGGCAATTGAACTTGCCTTAAATTATATTCAGGAATCTGATGATGACCATTTTGTAATATTTTCTGATTCCCTTTCATCTCTTCAGGCACTGGGTAATATGAAACATGATAACCCAGTTGTGCTTCGGAGAATGGCGTTCTTCTAGTAGACCCATTCGTCGAGAGAAAGTTGTCCTAGCCCGGTGCAGGATAGGGCAAACACGTTATACTCATTCATATTTATTACAAGGTGAGCAATTACCAGAATGTATACCCTGCTTTGCACCGTTAACGGTCAAACACATCTTATTGGAATGTGTAGACTTTGATCCTATGCGTCAAAGGTACTACAATGTTAATACTATGAAAGAGTTATTTGATACTGTAGATTTTAGTCTTGTTTAGATTTCCTAAAAGAAATCAGACTATATAAATCATTATAATGTGTTTTTATATATATTTACTTGTTTATATACCCGTTGACGGGCATTCGTTGATTTACATACATAGTTTATATTACACCTTATCATCCCTTATTTTTTAATAGTTTTATCTTTATATATTTACATTAATTTTTAATTAATACTTCATTTCTTAATTTTTCTTCACTTTTTGCGCACAATATGACCTATTTATGTGTCGACGTGCCGTAAAACACCATTCATTCATTCAATCCGAACAAGTCCACGTATTATTTGAACAGCTCTCGTATGTATACTATTTAACAAGTCGTTTCCCTCTCTGCTTCCACTGTTGTCATCTTTTAATTTAGGTCACCTTTACTTGCAGAAGCTACATTCTAAATGTGTTCTAGTTCCTGCAGACAAAGCTACACAGATATCATTGTTGTTTGACGGTTGCATTATTGAATGTAAAGCTAGCGATCACTTTTGATTATCGAACCACAACAGTGCTGAGTTAACGACGTTGCGTTGTAAACCTTCGTCTCTCACCGCTGCGGGTTCGAATCCCACTGGTATCTCGGCTTGTAAGTGAGGAAGTGTCGATTTCTTACGGATGGCGGGAGGGTACAGCAGTGGTTCTACCCAGGAAGAGTGGGTGGTCTGCATTCACCACAAAACATTCGACTGTCATATATAACATTGCATGTGTTGAAAGTGACCTAAAACACCATGCAAGTAAACAAAACAACAGTGATTACTGGAGAAGGACATTGTTTCTGAGCATGTGTCCTTTTTGGAGACTATAAAGGTTTCTGTAAAAGAAAACGAATACTAGGTATTTCTAATTATTTATTTATATATCTATCTTTACAAAAAAAATGTAAATCATTTGCTTATTTCTATGGATGTTGACATTTTGTTAGATGGGATGCACTTTTAATTGTCAATTTTGGCGCTGAATTCAGGAACATATCGAAGTTGTGTGGAAATATAATCATGTTGAGCTAATCAGTATAGCTACTGACCGCTCTAAGTGGGTAATCCTATCTTCACTATTCTTTATGTTCACATGTCTATTTTCCTGTTCAATAAACATTTAATTTAGTTCGTGGTATTGTTCGGACTTTACTGTTCCATAGCGTTTATATGCTGGTTTCTCTCTTTTTCTCATTTCTGCACAGGTATACATGTTATAGGTTTGTAAGGTTTGGAGAATATAACCTGGCGGAGATATCTTTATTTACACTGTCCCATTTTATTGGGATGACAATATGGTAGGAGAGAGGTTTGGTGGACCCTAGAACCTGGTTTAACCCCCCACCCCCCGCACCCGTCCCCTCCCCACGGCGGCCTATTTTGCCACTGACCGTTCCAAGGCAGTAGCCCTATTGTCAACCCTGTTATATTTGTGATGTCATATCTTGCATTTTATTCATCTTTATAGTTTTGTTTGTTTCTGTGCGTGTTTGTGGTTGACTGTGGTCCTTGAATGCCACATTTCCTGTTCTATTTTTATATCTGCTTTTGATATAGTATGGTGTGCTTTATCATACGTTGCGAAAACAGTTCGTTTTATTTGTTCAATTTGACAGTCTGCTCAGTCAATATTAACTATATGCTGCTAGTCTATATAAATTTACTTGACTTGATCTGACTACTAGTCTGATTTCTTACTAATTTACTTAGCAATTACTATATACTGAAAATTATTGTGTCATCTGATACTATTATACTTTTGGCGCTGGTTAAGATGTTCGACATATATAGTTAATTACCTCTATAACAATCTCGAACAGTAAATATAGCATTTTCAGAAAACAGTCAACCAAAGAATGTATAAAATCCGAACAAGAAATGTGGCTTTCAATGAAGACATTCAACCAAACACAATTGGTACATAGACACGACACTACAAACTTAAAACAGTCGACACTATGGTACTGCTTTGGAACGATCCGTGGGAAAAGACACATATACAAAACAAACAACAAAGAGATCAATAGAAAACAAGTATGCGATACAACATACATAAAATGAATGACAATATGTGTACCGGTCAGTAGCAAAACTGCCCCCGGATTTTTTAACCAGGTTCTATTAAACCACACTCTTACTATAATGTCACGCCAGTTAAATACATCCGGGTCCGGGTTCGCTCTTTAGAGATATACTTCTGATTGGTTCAAAATAGTAAAGCATTATTTAGACAAGATGGTCGTCCGTTCGTCCATTCTGTATCTGGCATTATGGATTTATCAAGGCACATGTACAAAAATCAATGCAAACACATACTATCCATTCTCCCTAAAGTATAAAAACGCTGCAATTGCTGTTAGACATATGCTACATGTGTTATGAAAGTCCCCTAATCATGCTTAATATTATTTTACGTATTCATACGGAGACTCATCGTTTATCGGTATCAATGGAAGAATAGCCATTCGATCTTGATAAGACTAATGCGTGTGGTTGTAAATGCTGATTTGTTTGAAAGCTTGCATGGGATTACAAGTGTTTTGTTACAGAAAAACTTATGAACTCAGGATACTATTACCTAAGTTTATTGCATAGGTAATATTATTTCAAATATCATATTTGTATTTTAATTATTAAATATATATTATGATAAGCAATGGAATTATAGATTTTGGCTGTGAAATATAAGTTATTTTATATTGTGAAATATCGAGTTTTATTTTCACCGACGAAACTTTTATTATTTTCTGTCTAAAAAACAACTTGTTTCAGAAAGTAACTATTAAATTTAGAAACTCAGAAAATGAGATATATTATACTGTTTTTAAAAATCGGTCAAGTATTTTCAAGTAGTTTCCTTTTACAGTAATGTAGAGTACAATACAGTTTGGCGGGTCAATTATTTTCGAAAACATTTATTTAGAAAGGTGTTATTGACATTGGCTCGAACGTAACGAAGAAGATGTGTCGTGGTGTTTTTGTTTTGTTTTTAAGTCAGTCAAGTATTTTAGCAGTTATGGTGAGTTAAAATAATAGCAACTTTATAATACTGAACCTATGACGTAGACAAAAAAATGTCTGGCATTAACTATGATTTTAAGACAACAAATGATCGAACATTTGTAGTTTTGTCATGAATAACACATTTTATTTCATCTCGAGATGGTCAAATTATATATATATATATATATATATACACACACACACACGGACACAAATATTATATAAAACAGTTCATAAAACGAGAATTTTAACATACTAGAAGTTGATAGCATAAGAATCTATTATTTATCATCATTTTGTTGTTATACAGTTTCAGATCGGAAACTGATACTACAACAGAATGATCAAGCATCATAAGACATCTCCCAGAAAAGCCTTCTTACTTATCATTCTTGTATTGTTTGGACATGGGTTCCAACAGGAGGTACCCGGATCAAGTTCACCAAGCTATAAAGAAACGGACGAAAATGTCGTGGATGCGTCTAGTTCACCAAGCTTAAAAGAAACCGTCGAGAATGTCGTGACTGAGTCAAGTTCACCGAAGTATAAAGCAACCGACGAGAATGTCGCGACTGAGTCAAGTTCACCGAGGTATAAAGGAACCGACGAGAATGTCGTGACTGAGTCAGGCTCAGCGAGCTATGGAGGAACCGACGAGAATGCCGTGACTGAGTCAAACTTAGCGAGCTATGAAGGAACCGACGAGAATGTCGAGGCTGCGCCAAGTTCACCGAGTAATATAATGAGGATAGAGGAGACAGTTACCGGTTCACCGGAAAATACAGCAGTTCCAGAGGAATCATTCGTGCCCAATACAACGACACATGCAGAATATCAACAGGAGACATCAATGTCAGATAAACAGAACCCTCATGAGACTATGCACCCAACTTCACCGAACAATGCCGATGAGACTACGTGGTCAACTTCACCGAAAAATGAAGTTGAGACTAAGTGGTCAACTTCACCGAAAACAAATGAAGTTGAGACTATTTGGTCAACTTCACAGAACAAAGCTGTTGAGACTACGTGGTCGAATTCACTGAACAATGCTGATGAGACTCAGTGGTCAACTTCACCTAACAATGCAGATGAGACTACTTGGTCAACTTCACCGAAATATGAAGTTGAGACTAAGTGGTCAACTTCACCGAACAATGCAGATACGACTACGTGGTCAACTTCACCAACTAATGCAGATGAGACTAAGTGGTCAATTGCATCGAACAAGGCAGCTGAGACTACGTGGTCAACTTTACCGAACAATGCAGATAAGTCTCCGTGGTCACGTTTACCAAATAATACTGGCGACTATTGTCCCGGTTCTAAAATATGTATTTGGAACAATACGAACACACAACAACTTTCTACGAATTCTGATGTCGTCCCATGTTGCAGAGGTAAGCATGTGTTCGTTATTTTGTATGTATAAGTTCTCAAAAGGACATACAGCAATCTCGTATCAGCATAAAGCATACAGCAATCTCGTTTTTTAAACTAGCTGCATGCATCCCTTGCGTTTTTTCCATAATACTGCATATCTTTGCAATTCATTATTCAATATTTTTAAATAGTTCAACGCAACTTTTCTTTTTACAGTTCAAGACCTTATTTACAAGGAAATTCATTTTGCAATTTAAAGCTGCATTAGCCGTAACTTTTAGCCTATAAAACACTAAATGCTTTACCCAGTATATATATATATATATATATATATATATATATATATATATATATATATATACGAACACACAACTTTGTACGAATTATGATGTCGTCCCATGTTGCACAGGTAAGCACGTGTTCGTTACTTCAACGATCACCGGTATAAATAGGTTCCCAAAGGGTCATACAACAATTTCGTGTCACCTGTATACATAGGCTGTCAAAGGGAGATACAGCAATCTCGTATCAGACGTATGCATAGGTTCTCAAGGACATACATCAATCTCGTCGTATACATAGATTCTCAAAGGGACATATAGCTGTCTCGTATCACCCTTATGCACAGGCTTTCAAAGTGACATACAACAATCCCATATCACCCTTATGCATAGGTTCTCAAAGGGACATACTTCAATCTCGTATCAATCGTATACATAAGCTCTCTAAGGGACATACAGCAATCTCGTATCACCCGTAATCATGGGTTCTCAAAAGAACATTCAGCAATCTCGTATCACCCGTATGCAAAGGTTCTCAAAGGGACATACACCAATATCGTATCACCCATATGCATAGGTTCTCAAAGGGACATACAGCAATGTCGTATTACCCTTATACATAGGTTCTCAAAGGGGCATACAGCAATCTCGTATCAACCGTATACATAGGTTTTCAAAGGCACATACAGCAATCTCGTATCACACGTATACATAGGTTCTCAAATGGACATACAAAAATCTCGTATCACCCCTATCCACGGTTTCTCACAGCGACATACATCAATCTCGTATCACTTGTATTCATGGGTTCTCAAAGGGACATACTGCAATCTCGTATCACCCGTATGCATAGGCTCTCAAAGAGACATACAGCAATCTCGTATCACCCCTATCCACGGGTTATCAAAGCGGGATACAGCAATCTCGTATCACCGGTATGCATGGATTCTCAAAGTGACATACAGCAATCTCGTATCACACGTATGAATAGGCTCGCAAAGGGACAAATAGCACTCTCGTATCACCCGTATTCATAGGTTCTCAAAGGGACCTACATCAATCTCGTATCACCCGTATACATAGGCTCTCAACGGGACATACATCAATCTCGGATCACCCGTATGAATAGGCTCGCAATGTGACATAGAGCAATCTCGTATAACCCGTCTGCATATGTTCTCAAAGGGACGTACAACAATATTTTCTCACCCGTATGCATAGGCTCTTAAAGGGATATATAGCAATCTCGTATTACCCGTAGGCATAGAGTTTTCAAAGGGACATACAGCAATCTCGTATCACCCGTATACATAGAATCACAAAGGGACATATAGCAATATCGTGTTACCCGTATGTATGGGTTCTCAAAGGGACATACATAAATCTCGTATCACCCGTTTACATAGGTTATCAAACGGAAACACATCAATCTCATATCACTCGAAGGCATAGGTTCTCAAAGGGACATACAGCAATCTCGTATCACCCGTATGCATAGGTTCTCAAAGGGACATACAACAACCTCGTATCACCCATATGCATAAGTTCTCAAAGGGACATACAGCAATATCGTATCACCCGTATACACAGGTTCTCAAAGGGACATACAGCAATATCGTATCTCCCGTATGCAACGGTTCGCAAAGAGAAATACAGCAATCCCGTATCACCCGTATGCATAGCTTCTCAAAGGATCATATAGCTGTCTCGTATCAACCGTTTACATAGGTTCTCAAGGGACATATTACTGTCTTGTATCACCCGTATCTATAGGTTCTAAAAGTGACATACAACAATCTCGTATCACCCGTATGCATAGGTTCTCAAAGGGACATACTTCAACCTCAAATCAATCATATACATAAGCTCTCAAAGGGACATACAGTTATCTCGTATCACCCGTAAGCCTGGGTTCTCAAAATGACATACAGCAAACTCGTATCAAATGTATGCATAGGTTCTCAAAGGGACATACAGCAATCTTGTATCACCCGTATGCGTGTATTCTCAAAGAGACAAACATCCATCTCGTATCACCTGTATGCATAGGTTTTCAAAGGGACATATACCTGTCTCGTATCACCCGTATCCATAGGTTGTCAAAGGGACATACAGAAATCTCGTATCACCCCCGTAAGCATGGGTTCCCAAAAGGATATACAGCAATCTCGTATCACCCTTATGCATAGGTTCTCAAAGGGACATACAACAATATCGTATCACCCGTTTGCATAAGTCCTCAAAGGGACAGAAGCAATCTCGTATTACTCGTATACATATGTTTCAAAGGGAAATACAGCAATCTCGTATCAACCGTATACATAGGTTCTCAAAAGGTCATACAGCAATATCATATCACCCGTATACATATGTTATCAAAGGGACATTCAGCAATCTCGTGTCACCCTTATGCATAGGTTCTCAAAGGGACATACAGCAATCTTGTATCACCCGTATGCATAGGTTCTCAAATGGAACATATAGCTGTCTCGTATCAACCTATACATAGGTTCTCAAGAGACAGATAGCTGTCTCGTATCACCCGTATCCATAGGTTCTCAAAGGGACATACAGCAATCTCGTATCACCCGTCTGCATAGGTTCTCAAAGGGAGATACAACAATCTCGAATCACCTGTATGCATACGTTTTCAAAGGGACATATAACTGTCTCGTATCACCCGTATCCATAGGTTGTCAAATGGACACACAGCAATCTCGTATCACCCGTGTGCATGGGTTCTCAAAGGGACATAGAGATGTATCGTATCACCCGTATGCAGAGCCTCTCAAAGTGACATATATATCAATCTCGGATCACCCGTATAGATAAGTTTTCAAAGGGATATACAGCAATCTCGTATCAACCGTATGCATAGGTTCCCAGAGGGACCTACAGCAATCTCGTATCAGCCGTGTGCATAGATTTTCAAAGCAACATACATTACTCTTGTATCATCCGTATGCCTAGGATCTCAAAAGAACATACATCAATCCCGTTATCACCCGTATGCATAGGTTCTCAAAGGGACAAATACCTGTCCCGTATCACCTACATAAATAGGTTCTCAAAGATACATACTTCAATCTCGTATCAGTGGAATGCGTGGTCCAGTGGTAGAGCGCCGAACTCCTGATCGAGAGGTCGTGGGTTCGATCCTCCGTCGCGGCCACGTTATTTATCCCTGAGCAAGATAATTAATCCACATTGTTTAGTACTGGTTCTACCCAGGAAGCCATCGAGAGTGATTAATCTAAGTTGCAAGAACTTGTTTCGCAATCGATGTAAAATAAATATGTTTAAAACAATCTCGTATCAATCGTATACTTAGGCTCTTAAAAGGGCATACAGCAATCTCGTATCACTCGTAAGAATGGGTTCTCAAAAGGACATACAACAATCTCGTATCACCCTTATGCATATGTTCTCAAAAGGACATACACCAATATCGTATCACGCGTATGCATAGGTCCTCAAAGGGACATAAGCAATCTCGTATTACCCGTATACATAGGTTCTCAAAAGGCCATACAGCAATCTCGTATCACCCGTATACATGGGTTATCAAAGGCACATTCAGCAATATCGTATCATCCTAATGCACAGGTTCTCAAAGGGACATACAGCAATCTCGTATCACCGGTATTCATAGGTTCTCAAACGGAACGTATAGTTGTCTCGTATCAACCTATATATAGGTTCTCAAGGGACATATAGCAGCAACAATCTCGTATCACCCGTACGCATAAGTTCTCAAAGGGACAGACAGCAATCTCGTATCACACGTATGCATAGGTTCTCAAAGGGACTTACAACAATATCGTATTACCTGTATGCATAGGTTCTGAAAGGGGCATGCAGCAATCTCGTATCACCCGTATACATAGGTTCTCAAATGAACAACCAGCTATATCGTATCACCCGTATACTTAGATTATCAAAGGGACATACAGCAATCTCGTCTCACCCGTATACATAGGTTCGCAAGGGGACATACAGCAATTCCGTATCATCCGTATACATGGGTTCTCAAAGCAACATACAGCAATCTCGTATCACCCGTATGCATAGGTCCTCAAAGGAACATATAGCTGTCTCGTATCAACCGTATACATATGTTTTCAAGGGACATATAACTGTCTCGGATCACCCGTATATGTAGGTTCTCAAAGGAAAATAAATCAATCTCGTATCACTCGTATGCATATGTTCTCAAAAGGGACATACAAAATCTCATATCACCTGTATGCGTACGTTCTCAAAGGGACATATAACTGTCTCGTATAACCCGTATCCATAGGTTCTCAAAGGGACAAACTTCAATATCTTATCAATCATATACATAGGTTATCAAATGGACATACAGCAATCTCGTATCACCCGTAATCATGGGTTCTCAAAAGGACATACAGCAATCTCGTATCACCCGTATGCATAGGTTATCAAAGGGATATACAACAATGTTGTATCGCCTGTATGCATAGGTTCTCAAAGGTCATACACCAATCTCGTATCGCCCGTATACATAGATTTTCAACTGGACATACAGCAATCTTGTCTCACCCGTATACAGAGGTTCTCAAAGCGACATACAGCAATATCGTATCACCCGTATACATGGGTTCTTAAAGTGATATGTATCAATGTCGTATCACCTGTATGCATAGGTTCTCATATCACCCGTATAATTAACTGCGCATGGTCACAAAGATACATACAACAGTCTCGTGTCACCCGAATTAATAGGTTCTCGAAGGAAAACTAGAGCTGTCTCCTATCACCCGTACGCACAGGCTCTCAAAGGGACATATCTCTTTTGACCTATATAGATTGGTTCTCAAAGGGACATACAGCAATCTGTATATCACGTACACATAGGCTCTCAAAGGGACATACAGCAATATCGTATCACCCGTGTGCATAGGTTCCTAAAGGGAACTACAGTAATCTCGTATCAGCCGTGTGCATACGTTCTCAAAGCAACTTACATCACTCTTATATCGCCCGTATGCCTAGGATCTCAAAAGGACACACATCAATCCCGTTATCACCTGTATGCATAGGTTCTCAAAGGAACATATACTTGTCTCGTATCACCCATATCAATAGGTTCTCAACGGAATCTACAGCAATCTCGTATCACCAACCGTATGCATAGCTTCTAAAAGGGACATACAGCCATCTCGAATCACCCGGTATGCATAGGTTCACCCTTTTAAATAGGTTCTCAAAGGAACATTCATTAATCTCTAATCAGTCGTAAGCATATGGTCTCAAAGTTACATACGTCAATCTCTTATCACCCGTATACATAGGTTCTCAAAAGTACATACAGCATTCTTGTATCATCCGTATGGATAGCTTCTCAAAGGGACATACAGCAATCCGTATCACCCATATACATAGGTTCTCAAAGGGACATAAAGCAATCTCGTATCAGCCTTATACATAGGTTTACAAAGCGACAAACAGCAATCTCGTATCACCAGTATACATGGGTTCCCAATGCGACATACAGCAATCTGGTATCACCGGTATGCATGGGTTCTCAAAAGGACAAAGAGCAATCTCGTATCACCAGTATGCATAGGTTCTCAAAAGGACATACAACAGTCTCGTATCATCCGTATACTTAGGTTCTTAAAGGGACATATATCAATGTCGTATCACCTTTATGCATAGGTACTCAAAGGGACATACAGCAATCTCGTATCACCCGTATGCATAGGTTCACAAAGGGACATACTGAAATATGATACTATCCGTTTGCCTAGGTTCTCACATGACATACAGCAATCTCGTATCACCCTTTTACATAGGATATCAAAGGGACATACAGCAATCTCGTATCACCCGTATGCATAGTCTCTCAAAGGGACATACATCAATCTCGTACCACCGATATGCATAAGCTCTCAAAGGGACATACAGCAATTTCGTATCACCCGTATACATAGGTTAATTAAAGAGATATACAGAAATCTCGTATAACCCGTATGCATAGGTTCTCAAAGGAACATATAGCTGTCTCGTATCAATGGTATACATAGGTTCTCAAGAGACATACATTACTCTCATTTCACCCCTCTCAAGGGGACATACAGCAATCTCGTATAATGCATAGGTTCTCAAAGGGAGATAAAATAATCTCGTATCACCCGTATACGTAGGTTCTCAAAGGGGCATACAGCAATCTCGTATCACCCGTATGCATAGGTACTCAAAGTGACATAAAGCAGTCTCGTATCTCCCGTATGAATGTGTTCTTAAAGGGACATACAGCAATCTCGTATCACCCATATGCATAGGTTCTCAAAGGGACATACAGCAATCTCGTATCACCCGTATGCATGGGTTCTTAAAGGGACATACATCAATGTCGTATCACCCGTATACATATGTTCTCAAAGGGACATTTATTAATCTCGTATCACCCCTATGCATAGGGTCTCAAAATGACATACAGCAATCTCGTATCACCCGTATGCATAGGTTCTCAAAGGGACATACAGTAATCTTGTATCAGTTGTATGCATAGGTTCTCAAAGGGACATACAGCAATCTCGTATCACCCGTATGCACAGGATCTCAAATGGAAATACATCAATCCCGTATCACCCTCACGCGTAGGTTCTCAAAGGAACATACAGCAATCTCGTATCACACGTATACATAGGTTCTCAAAATGACATACAGAAATCTCGTATCAACCGAATACATTGGTTCTCAAAGTGACATACATCAATCTCGTATCACCCGTATGCATTAGTTTTCAAAGGGACATACAGTAATCTCGTATCACCCGTACGCATAGGTTCTGAAACCCAGCGGAAATATGACGTTGGTTCAACGTCAGAAACATGACATTGGACTGACGTTGGATTTTGGTTGAAATATCGAAAGTTTTTAGACGTCAGAAATCTGACGATGAATCAGACTGGCCATAATTATGTGTGTTTAGTGCTATAATTAGAACTACAGGCAAACACAAAACCGTCATGTTTATAGTCTCTCTATCATATATGTGTGGCAAGAAGAAAAACCCTTAACCACTCAAGACAATGTCTGGACTTATATATGGACTTTACAATAATTTAGCTTAAATTGAAAGTATATAAACCTTTAAGTGTCCTACTCAATTATAATACAGGCCAGCAAGATATTAATAATTCCAACAATGAATTAGTAAATCAACACATATACAGAAAAAACATGTATACCAATATATAACCTTGCATTAAACATTAAAAGACGTAAATTAACATTATAAATTGCCTGTCTTTACATGCCTTCTCACGACAATGTCAGAACGACGTCGTACTTCAACGTTGATCTGACGTCTTAAATCAGACGTTGTACCAACGTTGAATTTAGGCCGCCGACGTTGCGACCAAAATCTAACCATATATATCCAACGTATATCCAACGTCGATCCAACATCGTCTGTTTGCTGACAAGGGACATTCAGCAATCTCTTATCACCCGTATGCAAGGGTAATTAAAGGGACACACAGTAATCTCGTATCACCCGTATGCATATTTCCTCAAAGAGAAATACAGCAATCTCGTATAACCCGTATTCATAGGTTATCAAAGGGACATACATCAATCTCGTTTCACCCGTATGCATAGGCTCTCAAAGGGGCATACAACAATCTCGTAACAACCGTGTTCATATGTTCTCAAAAGGACATACAGCAATCTCGTATCAACCGTGTTCATATGTTATCAAAAAGACATACAGCAATCTCGTATCACCCGTATGCATAGCTTTTCATAGGGACATACATCAATCTCCTACCACACTTGTGCATAGATTCTCATAGGGAGATACATCTATCTCGTATCACCCGTATACATAGATTCTCAAAGCGACATACAGCAATCTCGTATCACCCGTATGCATGGGTTCTCAAAGGGACATAAAGTAATCTCGTATCACCTGTATGCATAGGTTCTCAAAGGGACATACAGCAATATCGTATCACCCGTATGCACAGGTTCTCAAAGGGACATACAGCAATCTCGTATCACCCGTATGCAAAGATTCTCAAAGGGACATACAGCAATCTCGTATCACCCGTATGCACAGGTTCTCAAAGGGACATACAACAATCTCGTATATCCCGAAAGCGTAGGTTCTCAAAAGGACATACAGCGATCTCCTATCACTAGTATGCATAGTTCCTGAAATTGACATACAGCAATAGCGTATAACCCGTATGCATAGGTTCTCAAAGGGACGTACAGCAATCAAGTATCTCCCGAATACATAGGCTTTCAAAGAGAAATACAGCAATCTCGTATCACACATATGCATATGTTATCAAATGGATATACGGCAATCTCGTATCACCCGTATGCACACGTTCTGAAAGGGACATACAGCAATCTCATATAACCCGTATGCATAGGTTCTCAAAGAGACATACAGCAATCACATATCACCAGAATGCATAGGTTCTCGAAGAGACATACAGCAATATCGTATAACCCGTATGCATACGTTCTGAAAGGAACATACAGCAATCACCGATAACCCGTATGCATAGGTTTTCAAAGGGACTTACAGAAATCTGGTATCACCCATATGCGTATGTTCTCAAAGAGGCATACATAAATATCGTATCACCCGTACGCATAGGTTTTCAAAGGGACACACAGCAATCTCGTATCACCCATATACAGAGGTTCTCAAAGTGTCGTACAGCAATCTCGTATCACCCGTATGCATAGTTCTCAAAGGGACAAACAGCTATCTCGCGGGGAATGAGAACAATTAGTGAAATATGCCAGGGGGTACTCAGGCGTAACTCTCATTTACACCACTAAGATCTAAATGTAAGTCACGCCTAAATCAACACCAACATATTTCAACAGTTTTCTCAAGCAACCCCGCTCTGGAAAACTCCGCCCCATACCGCCAGTTTCTATACTACTAATCAATCCGGTTTGCCATTTTAATAACATAACATTTGCAACTCGTTAGGAGAGCGTCTACTTTTGCCGAATCTACTTTCAGCGAAGTTTTTTAATAAGATTTACAACTCGCTTAGCAAAGTCAGACGGAACCGGGTAGTAGTCTTCATCGTCGCTCCGCATATCATTTTTTACTTGTACGCTAACGTATCTTGTCCGTTATCTAGTATGTACCGTTTATCATCATAAGCTGATAAACTTTTTGTATTTATTGCATAGCTGCTTATGTTATGCTTTTGTGATCTTATAACTTTCATCTCATGGTGAGCTTCTGTTGCCGTAAACAAAATATTTTTGTAATCATCATGTGCTATCTGTTTTTTAATAACACACTTTTTAACACCCTTACATTTCTTTGCACCATTCTCATTATCTAACATATATGAATATAGTTTACTTCGCAACCCAACAAATTCAACAATGGGTATTCCACAAGTTTCATCCTTCATCTTGCCAATAACCTTTTTATTATCATTAAAATGGAACTTACTTTTTGGATCATAATCGCAATTATCAAAAAGTTCTTTATCCTTGTAAAAGTCTGCATACACATCTTCTGTTTTTATTTCATAACACAAGGAATCGGTATCAGTAAATAATAACTTAGCTTTCTTATCATAATTGTTTTTGATATAGTTGTAATGGAAATCATACATCAAATATATTTTCTTGGAATGCCCATTATACGATAATTCACGTGTGACCCTATTACAGGAACTGAATCTACTGTGCCCTGTTACCTTAAATAATGTACTATTTGGCGACTTAAGTCTTTCATACGATGTGAATTCAAATATATTTAAATCGGTCCAGAAATACATATTGACTAGTAAACGGTTTTAGGGGAGATGCAGGCAAGACGAACTTGTTTCATTGGTGTGCTCCAAAACGCCTAAACCCTAGCGGCTATGTCTTCTGTGCGAATCCTTTCCTTTATATTTTTTTTTATAAGTTTTTCCTTGCTACCTTTTTCCACTTTTCTTAATTCATACCCATATTATTTTCGTTATTTTCGTTTCTGCATTCTCTAATGTAAATCGATTATTTTCTTATTCCTTAAATTGTTGCTACATTTTTTTCTCCTTTTAGTATTATCATTATTTCTATCGATTGATACAAGCATATTTATATTTCAAATTTACCGCTATCTTATCCTTACCATATTCAACCAGTGGATAAGAACTCTATAAGATTTTATCTTTCGTTCTGATCCTTTTGTTTTTGTGTACAAATGTTGTGTATTGTTGTAACTATTTGGAAATAAAATATGTTTAAACTCAATATTTTGACAAGTCTAAAATACACATACCAACATAAATAGGACGATTTAAAACTAATCGTTCTTTGATTCTGTTTACAGCAAATAAATTTTCATTAAACATTTTACAAGAAATAAATGAAGGTCTTGCCGCATATTTTAAAAGAACCTCCTCGTCGTGAGTCAATTTAACATTAATTCTTTTTCTCAAGTTTTATATAGTTTTACCAAAAACTGAATTGTTCAACAGTTTGAAGAAATCCTTTTCAAAAGCATTTTTACCAGCTGTCCTCTTGGTAGTATTAAAATCTATGTATGTCTTTAACCACTCTGATTCGTCAAACTGTAGTATTCGATGTATTTTTGTCACCTTTAATCCGAGCGTTTCATACAATTCTAAGTTTCTAAAATGCACGACATACTTTTCTTTATTTTTCAACGTCGTAACAAGTTTATTAACACTATAATTTCCTAGATTAAACTTTTGTTTTAAATTTGTGCAATAGTCTGACAACCACTCAACTTTGATATTTAAACTTTCCGGGGCGAGAGGATAATCATTATGCGAGTCATGCAGTTTCTCAGGATACTCGATATCACACTCAACAATGTAATTTGATTTTCCTTTTTCAATCTTGTTAACCCATTTGAAGTTGCAAGTAGGTAACGGTTGACACATGGCCCACCCATACAAGTTATTAGCATCAAGATATATTATGTACTTGCTTTCTTTTTTCTTGTCATAGTTTTTCATATATTTATTGTTAGCTTGTGAATATCTGTTTGCAATATAACTCGTACCGCCTCTTAATCCTTTTTCCAAAAACAAATATTGATCAATATCAGTTACTAAATCAAGTTGGATACCAGTCATCTTGAGGCATGAATCCCAGTCTAAACCAGGACTACTGAAGTAATGACAAGCATCTAATTTGTAATACTCAATGCACATTTTTCTAAAGTTTTCAAAAACATCTGTCATCAACAGCACATCAGTCTTAAGATACAGATCATGATATTCTCCCATATTTTTAATCTTAAATGTTTTCCATATTGTTTTAGCATGATCTTAATTTGCATCTGAAATATGTTCATCATTTAATTGAGAATAAAAGCTATCTTTGTCAGGTAACTTAGTATTCTTGAAGCGTTCAAAACTGTTCATATAATCATAAGGATAAACGCCTTTTCTTTTCAGCAAGTCTAACTTTTTACCGCTATATTCTTGAGATATGTATTGAAACGACGGAACATTTTTTACTAGATTATCTAATGATTGGGACATGAACTGAAAACTATCAATAAATACTAAACTTTTTCCTAACATGAAAGACATATACTTTTCTATGTTATTTGGTATAACATTTATGTTTTGTTTAAACTTTCCGATGTATTGCATTATGAAGTGAGAGTCATATCCTCTCAAGTTATGAAACACAACAGGTATTTTTCTAGTCAACCTGAAATTAATATTACATATGTCATGAGCGCTTCCTCTGTACTTTCCAGTTATATGACAATGATCTCTAACTTTTCTAACGGAGTTTTCATATGCTACTATACGACTTGGGTCATCTTTTTTAAGAGTTATTGAAAAACCATTACCAAAAATATGGCATGATTTAGATTTTTGGAATCTAGCTTCTTCTTCCTGTGACATTACTAGATCTTTTTTAAAGTTTGCATTCATGGTTTTCTTGCACCACTTTTCTTCTTCTATCATTTTTTCTAAAAACTTGTAAACAGCATCAGGTCCTCTATACGTTACAACTGGTTTTGAATATTGATCATCATAACAACAAACAACCTTGTATCCATAACCACAATCAGTATGCTTTTGATATGCTTCCGTATGTGATTTTGTAGGATTGTTTGATACTGAAGAAATACTTTCAGTTACTGCTTCAAAATCAGCATATATAACAAACGGAACCATTAGCTGTCTGTCGTAGTTTTTTAACTTAACTTTTTCATTTTTGTTTGGCATCTCTACTGCTTGTTTTCCGTTAAGTGAAAGACAATCAGGCTCATGCTTTTTTAACACACGTTCTAATGTAAAGCACTGCAAGCATGTTTTACAAAACCATTTTTTCCCCTAGTGTGCTGTTTGATTATACATCAAACTGTTAAAATCTTTTATCCACACGTAATGTTTTTTTTCCTCTTCGACAATCAAAAGCATATTGCATGTTTTTTCTGCTTCATTTTTTGATATGTACAAAGGTTATACTTGATTATCTTCATATCCAAATATGCTAAAACAAATGTTGTTTTGTTTTTCTATTTTTGGGATTTGTTTGATAGTAACAGGAAATGTAATTCCTTTATAATTTAGATCCTCGATATGCTTTTTGTACTTTGTTATTCTTTGAGGATCTTTTTTAACAGAAAATGTACAAGCCAAATGGCACCATCTAAAGCATTCGTTATCTTTTTCATTTGTTATATTTATTAATCCTTTTTTAGCATGAACAAGTTCTTTCGGTAATGCTAAATACGAGCTACCGCGCAGAGGCTTGTACTTTATTCGAT
Organism: Cyrtodaria siliqua; assembly: GCA_037043455.1. Classification (NCBI taxonomy): domain Eukaryota; kingdom Metazoa; phylum Mollusca; class Bivalvia; order Adapedonta; family Hiatellidae; genus Cyrtodaria; species Cyrtodaria siliqua. The sequence goes on from JAWPHD010012578.1 coordinate 35,682, forward strand.
TTAAATAGTGTGCGTCTAGTGTCACAATTACCCAACCACTTCCCATCTGAATCCAATTTCAAACTCTATTTATAATTTCCTCACATGCTTTGTCCATCGCCTCGATAAAATTATTATTGGTTAATACTGTTGCTGCTTTAGAATTAAAGTCAGCTGTTTTGTATGTGATTGTAGGACCTGTTTCTATGTCCCCCATTGATGTTTTTTAAAAGTATGTTTTACATCAACATTTAATTTAAAGCCGCCCGTTTTTCTTAGTTCCGTTTTAAGAAATGTTATAACACTTGGTTGTGTTTTCTGCAGTTGAGTGAGCGGGTCATTACTAACAACATTTACTTTAAAAACCTTGCTATACTGTTTTTGGGATGTTTCAATTTCTCGGATACTCATTATATAATATTACATGAGATTATTTCTTTAAGCCCCTATTAATTAATTAATTAATTATTTTGAAATAAAATATTTATTTCCTGGTTAGATTATATTATTTTTTTCTTTATCCATACATAATGATGTTAATTCCTTTGTTAAGTAAAACATATAGTGGCCAATAAAAGAAACTTCATATAACTTTGGATGGCAACTGGTTGCCTCTGAAATTTGTTTATTACACAAATAACGTAGTTTGTTTATATCTCTTTTTTCTATTTTCCATGACAGTTTTAGTTGTTTTGTCATTGTTATGATTCTTTCTGTCAAATCTTGAAAGTTTGAAAAAATTAAAAGCTCTGCATCTAATTTACTTGCATCTTCAAAATCAATAGTTTTTGCATGTTCTATTTGATCCTTCTTAAAGTTGTTGATTTTAATTTCTACATGTTCCATTTATATAATTACGTAAGATAATATTTTTTAAGCCTATATTTAAATATATGATGCTATAGTATAATATAATGAATTGCAAATATTGTGAAAGAGTTTTAGATATTATTGATCCCCCTGGGACGTGCACAGATTGCATCTTATTTTACATGACTAATAAAAACAAGCTTTGTAAATATTGTACCAGGGCCAAGCTGTGTTACAAGTGTACTTACGCATGTGTGAATTGTAATGATAATTGTGAAGTTTTTGATAACGAGCGTGTTTGCCTTAATTGTGGCACTCACAATGGTTATAATCTTATCACAGGTTGCACCTACAGCCAAAAGAAAACTATTTACCACAGAAAGTATCATTTAGATAAATACTTGGTAGCATTTGATTTGTCTTCTGCAAACAGACAAAGATTTGAAGATTTGTTTTACAAAATTGTAAAGATTTTAGATGAAATAGAAGGCAAAAAAAGATCAATCAAATTTGAATACATTTTTCATAAAATATTTAAAATATTAAAAATAGAAAAAGAAACAAAATCGATTAAAACAAAATCAACCAGAGACAAGTACGATAGGATATGGAAACAAGTCGAATTACGACTGAATGCCATGGCCGTTTAATCCTAATTACCTCTTCGTCATTTTCTAGTCCTGTTGTTGTTTGGACATATGATAGAAGTTGTTTAAAACTCCTATGAAGTGTTTTTAAAAAAGTATTTTTTTCTGCTATTCTTGTTTTACTTGCTAAAACAGCAACTATTGGAGGAACTGCGCCGACTACAGCTATGAAAACAGGAATTGCTGGAACTAATGCTAGGAGAGCACCACAATCAATTATTCCACTGGCAATCTGTAACGTTGTATTTATAATACCACACAATTTATAACTGCGTCTGTATGCAGCCACAAGTCGCGTCAAGTGATCAATTAATTCTTCTTTGGTTTTCATGTATAATTACAGTTAGACAATAATTTAATTAAAATATTTAGAAAATAGTTGCTCGTGTACTTTGGTTGACATTTTGCCTATTTTTAACAATTCATCGATTATGCTAATACCTTTATTTACTAGCTGTGGGCTATAATTCCCTGATTCGATGCTTCCACATACCAACTCTAGATCATCCATCAAATCTTCGGGGTTATTGTAATATTCGACATCAGCACCACCTCCTAAAATCTTTTTGAACTTTGAAGAACCCTTGTGAATTGGCAAACCAGATAATTCTGCTAGTTCCTTGAAAGCATTCTGAGACAGCTTTGAATAAGTTTTTCCATTGTTGTAACGCTTTGTTATCAAGTCTATAAAAGCATCATCTACTTTCATATCTAGCACAACAGCTTTTCCTTGCTTGGCAATAAGTTTGTGATGGCCAACAAGCTCGGGTAAATCAATTTTTCAACATTCCATAGTAACCATCTTTGTCGACTTTGTAGGAATTTCTTTTTTGTTGTAATCCTTTTGTAATATTTTAAGGCTTCTGACTCGTTTTCTATGTTTTTCCGGATTCGTTTATATTCTTTTTTCGTGGTTGCATCCTTCTTTCTTTTTTTAATTTGTTTAGTAAGAGCAGTCATATTGCGACCATTTTGTCGGTTAATCTCACTAACATCCCCGAGTATGTATGCAAGGTTTTGGTCATCTCCGGCTACACTCGACGGTAATGGCAAGCTATGTCGATCTAACACTCATTTATCGATTTCAGCATCTAGATTAGCAGTAGTTGGTTCTTTAGCGAATGACTGGGGTAATCCCTGATACGGTTTTTGTTCTTGTACTTCCTCGCCTATTGCTGCTGGAAGAGCGGCTAATTGCTGACTTATTTTCGGAAGAGAAGCTAACTGCTCGGTTAGCTGTTCTGACTGACTTTTTATTTCGCTAGTTACAGGTTTAAATATTTCTTTGTACAAATCACGACTAGTTCCTTTTTCTAGTCTTTTTTGAGTAACTTTATTTTCGTGTTCTTTAACAAGCTCACTCGCTTTTCGCTTTTTATCTGCTAATTCTTTCCATTTTAACAAAGACATGTATAATATAAGGTTAGATTAAAATAAGATAAATTAAGACAAGTTGATATGAGTTAAACCATGTATTATGTAGTTTTTGTTTTCTTTTTAGCCGGAGGCTTAACTGCTTTCTTGGCTGCAGGTTTAACTGCTTTCTTAGCTACAGGTTTAACTGCTTTTAATTTTTTTCTGATGAGTCTAATATTTGCATGTGCTTTTTCAGACTCATTTTGCATTTTAATCAACTTCTTTTCCAGACGTGTTACCTCGCCGGGAGATTCAGTTTTGCTTAACATTTTATTTATATGCTTCCTCTCCGCTTCTAATCCTATCAAATAAATAGTATTTGGTCGTTCTTCTGTTTTCGACAAACTTCCTGGATTTTTCATTACCGGTCTCCAGGTAGGATCTGCATCTTTTTGTTTAGAAGGTCCTGGGATATTCATCTTAACTTTTAGTAATCCATAATATCTGACTTGATTAGCTTTAAAACATTCTACTTCTATTCCAAGTTGTTTACCACGAGGAATTTGTTTTATTCCACAATACAATTCAGACATATATAATAAAGATAAGATAAGTTTTTTTAATCCCATGGTGAACGCTCTCAGTTATAGTAAGTAGGATCGTCGAATGTTTTCTTTTTCTCCCAGTCGTATTTAGGCTTATAACGGTAAGGTTTTTCGCCTTTGGGTTTAACTTTAAGTTTAACTGCTTTTTTAACTGCAGGCTTAACTGCTTTTTTAACTGCAGGCTTAACTGCTTTCTTAACTGCAGGCTTAACTGCTTTTGTTACTGCAGGTTTAACTGCTTTTGCGACTGCAGGCTTGACTGCTTTTTTAACTGATTTTTCAACTGCAATCTTAACTACTTTTTGTAATCCGTAATATCTAACTTGATTAGCCTTAAAACATTCTGCTTCTGTTCCAAGGCGTTTACCGCGAGGGATTTGTTTTATTCCACAATAAACTTTAGACATATAATAATACTTAGATAATATTATCTGACTATTATTATAATGGAAATTCCAAACTATGATATGAATACAGAAAACGGTAATTTTAAACAGATATGGAACTTCATGCCAGACTGTTTTTTAGAATGTTAATTTGCGGTTATTCAGGATCTGGCAAGACAAACACATCAGTTCACATGTTGCTGAAACCTTTGGTTTACTATGACAAGATTTATTTGTTTGCTAAAAACTTGGAGCAGTCCAAGTATCAGGTTTTGTCACAAAAACTTGAAAATATAGCAAAAAAGAATAAAATCCCAGCCGAAGACATATTAGAATGTTCAAACGATGAAGTTATCCCTGTGAATGATTTGGATTCTGATGCTCAAAAGATAGCTATTTTTGATGACTATGTTTGCGAGCTCAATCAAAACGATATTATTAATTATTTCATCCAGGGAAGGCACAAAAACTGTTGCGTGATTTATTTATCCCAATCTTATTATAAAACTCCAAAAGACATTCGGTTGAACTTTTCTCATTACTCCTTCTTCGCGACTCCAGTTAATCGTGAGCTTGGTATGCTTTCCAACGAACAAGATGTCAGCAAAGAGCAGTACAGAAAAGCGACTGACAAGCAGTATGACGTTCTGTATCTTGATCGCCCTAAGAAGTTAGTAAAGCGTAACTTCAACGGTGAAATTTAGTCTAATCATATTATATATAATGGGACTTTTTAATGATCTTGGTGGGGAAGTTACTACTGACAGCGTTAATATTACGAATTTCGGTATTGTGCTGTCTGAGTATGTAAAACAAAAACATTTGGTTAATTATCTTAACAAAGGCAGAAACCAGGAAAATGTTTTGAGAAGTGAGCTTCACATGGATAATAATAAAATTATCAATGTTGGTAATCCAACAAAAGCAGATGATGCAGTAACAAGGCAATATTGCCAAAGAAGAATAACAAAAATCATACGTGATTATAATATTGATGAAATTCCGGACATGATGAAAGATTTAACAACAGGTGTTGAAGATAAACTAAGTCTGATACAAACAAAGTTACAAGCAAACCGTGGGAAAATGATTGAAATTCAAAACGAATTAAAAGATGAAATAAAACTTCTGGGTGATGCTTTGAAAGAGCTAGAAAAGAAAAAAAGATGGATTGGAAGATAGTGAAAACTACAAGAAATTAAGTGAACAAATAAGATCTGGTATTCAAAATATTAATACACGGATTGGAAAAATCAATACACAAATGGTTGACAATAATGAACTTGAAACTGCTATTGCTGATGCTTCAAAACAAATGAGAACTGCTTTTACTGCCGAAGTAACTCAAATTAAAATATTAAATGAGCAGATAAACACCAACGTTGCCGATATCAGCAAGGAATTTGAAGATATCAAAAAGAAAATGGTTGACGGTAAGTCGCTGAAGACTGCTCTGAACAAACTGGTTGACACGGATAAACTTGAGACTGCACTGAACAAACTGGTTGACACTGATAAACTTGAGACTGCACTGAGCAAACTGGTCGACACTGATAAACTTGAGACTGCTCTGAGCAAACTGGTTGACACTGATAAACTTGAGACTGCTATTGATGATGCTTCAAAGCAATTGAAAGCTGCTCAGGATGAAAGAAGCAAAGCTTTCGATGGTGAAATAGCTTTTCTTAAAGAGCATAATCAAAAGTCTGATAGTCGACACACAGCTGTTCTTGGTATAATTGATGGGTTGAAAGTAAAAGTAGACTATTTAAGTCGGATTCTACTGTTTGAATATACAATAGATGATGGAATAAGCATTATTCAAGATAGAGCCGGTCATGCGTCGTACCCGACACAAAAAACACTTGAAAGAACCAAACGTGATGATTTTCTCGGAGCGTTTACTTTTGTAGCCAATCCATTTGTAAAAATTAAAGAATACACAAAAAAGAAAAAAGATAGCGGGGCAACAATTCGAAAACCCGGGCGCTATATAGTTGAAGCAGACCTTACATATACTGTTGCAAATACAGATATTGGTAAAGAATGGTTTAATCTTTTTAATCTAATTCCGGGTACTGGTGAGACACATGCTCAGCCAAAAATAGAAAATGGTAAACGAATACTAAAAGAAACATTTGAAGCATATCTTCCGAAATCACATTATTGGATCATCTATTTAATCATTGGGCCTTTTACGCAAGTTTTCAACTTTGAAGAATCAAGTTTTAAACTGTACTACAAAGGTGATTAATTTTATCCATCCTATATTATATGGAACAAAATATTGTATTATCATCAGACAAAGCGTCAATAATTAATAGCTCAAATACACCGAGTAATTTTACAACTGTATTTGACAGACCATTAATATTAGGCAGAAACAAACAGTATGGCATTGGACTTGATAAGATTAATTCCATGACTTACTCGTGGTATAATATTAGTGAAGATTTTAATAACAAAGTGATACGGTATCACAATGGAACAGATTGGAAAAGTATTATTTTTAGAAATGGAAATTACAGTTATGGTGATATTGATAATTACATAAAAGAAGCATTAACATTAAAAAATGATTTAACTGATGACACACCTGTTCCGATACAAATTGAGTTTGATTTATCAAGTTTTAAATGTTTTGTTACCATTAATAATAACTTTGTGCTTGATTTGAGAGAATCAAACTTTCACACCTTGATCGGGTTTGACAAAGATGCGGTTATTAGAGAAACTAAATTCGGAACTGTGACACCAGACATAACAAATTATATCGATACATTGTATATCCACTGTGACTTGATAAGTAATTCTATTGTTGATGGATCATACGGGGATGTCATTTATGAAATAAGTACAGCTGCTCTTACGAGAGCGTATCCTTTTGAAAATGAACCAATGAGAGTCGGGTTCTGCGAAGTAAACAAAACGATCATTAACAGTACTAATATTTACATAACCGATTTCTCCGGTGAAATTATTAATCTTAATGGTGTGTCCACACATCATTCCGTTTTGTTTTGAAGGAATTAATGTAACATAAGTTATATGGCATGTTTAAAAAAAGTTTATAACACTAGCACGGGAACATATACTCAAGTTGATCGATTAACTGGAGCTGGTATATTTGACATTCTTTCAAAAGTCGGATCAAAGATATTCAGCGAGTCTGTGAAACAGCAGGCAAGAAAGCATTAGAAACTGCTGGCAAGCAAATCATAGAAAGCGGCTCTAAAAAACTTGGAGATGAAGTAGGAAAATTGGCTGCTGATAAATTAGTTTCAGTTATTAAACCTAAACCAAAAGGAGAGATGATTTTAAAAGAACTTACAAAGGCTGATAACAAAAAAGAAGTTGTAGCTGAAACTGAAGAAGATGTAGCTGGGACTGAAGAAGATGTAAATGCAAAAATTAATAGATTACTTTCCGGAAGGGGAATTCATGTGAGAATTAATCGATTAATTAATAAAAAATAATCTAATTACTAGTATACATAGATGTTTCGAAGTAATCAATATAATACTAGATATGAACATGTCCCTATTCAGTTAGACACCCCCATAACGCGGCCAGGAAATGCTACCAGGCAAATGAAAAGTGGTTATCAGTTAACACTAAATGATAGAAGTTCTTACTTTGACTGGTATAACGCATATTTTGAAATCAGTTTTCAAGTAAACAAACTTGCTGATGGAGCCAATTTCGTAAACGCTGACAGAATTGCTTTAATTAACGATGCAGCTTCATTGATTGATCAAATGCAAGTAAAGCAAAATGGAAAAATAGTTTACGATGGAAATTATTTCCATCGTAAACTATTTTTCCATTTTGCTTTACTTGCATTTGATCAATCAATGAAGCTGCATCGTTAATTAAAGCAATTCTGTCAGCGTTTACGAAATTGGCTCCAGATTTGTTAATGTCAAAAGCTTGCTTGAAATTTCTGACGATTATGTAAAGACAACCGGAGCAAACGAATACTTTTATTTAGATAATACGGCTGCTGCAGAATTTCAAGATGATCAAGCTGGTTATAACCTGGGATTTACTACTCGTCATGCTTTAATCATAACTAATCAAAAAGTTGATTCTATAATTCCATTAAACAAATATTCCTTCTTTGGAGGTTTGGAAACAAACATCCTTCCTCCTAGCCAAATTCAAATCAGCTTGCAACTGACAGATGATAATGTGGTAATTTTCAAATCAAGTGGTGATGATGGTCGAGAAGTTATTAATAAATTAGTTTTGTCGATACCCAAAATGATTTTTAACTCAGATGGTTTAAGTTACGTAATGACAAATCATATGACATCAACAAGATGGACTTACCTCCGTGAAATGATACAAGAGAGCGGAAGTTCTGAAGCAACTAAATCCGTATTTAGAATAACGGCTGGTGTTAAAAATCCCAAACATGTGTTTGTTTATTTGCAAAGGGCCGACAAGAGTTCTTCTCAAAACCAAAATCTTCATCTTTTGGACACGTTTAAGGTAAATGCTGCTAATACTAATTGCTATTTACAATCAGCTAGATTGGAAGTTGGAAATGGAGTTTATTATCCAGAAACTGAATATAGTTATGCTAATATCATAAGAATATTCAGAGATGTTATTAATTATTCTTACAGGCAAAATGATAAAAACACTGGAACTTTACTCAATACGAGTAATTTTAAAACTCTTTTCGGAATGATATATTTCGATTTGAGTTACAAGGAAAATGAAGTCAGTATTGATCCAAAACAACTAAATCTGAGAAATAAATTAAATATACCTCCTGCTGCTCCATATAAAGTTTATACTCTGGTTCTATATGAGGAAGATGTTGTTATTGATACTGTCGGGAATGAACTAGTTATTGTTTAATCTAACTTATGATATATATGACTTACGTAAATTATTCATTAAATTTAACAGATGGGCAAAAACAGAGTTTAGCGAGGGCTTATGAGGATAAGAGTGAATTAACACTTAGGTTAAAAAATAACCAACTAACTTGGAATTTTCCTTTGCTGCTAACAGCTACTCAGATTAACAATATTAACAAAGCTAAATCTAGCGGACGGGGATTAGACATAAATATATCAAAATCGCAAATGAGAGCCGCGTCTAAAAATGGAGGCTTTTTAGGCGCATTAGCTGGTTTGTTAACTAAAACAATATTACCGACAGTTGCTAGATTTGCTCCAAAGAGATTAGGGCCTTTAGCAACAGGGGCACTTAGCGGTCTGGCAAGTACTGGAATTGGTAAAATATTTGGAAATGGAATGGTAACTGTTCCTGCTGATAAAAAACAAACACTTCTAAAATCAAATAAATGAACAGCTGCACAAAAAAGCAAAATAGCAAAGTCAAAAGGTTCCTGCACCATTAAACTAACACAAAAACAACTACAAGACGTACTGGCATGTGCTTCTAGTAACAAAACGGCAACTACTCCCAGTGATAAACAGCAAGACGTAACGGCAACTGTTCCTAGTGACAAAAAAACAAAAAATTCTAAAACCAAATAAATTAACAGCTGCGCAAAGAAACAAGATAGCAAAGTCAAAAGGTCACTGCCCTGTTAAACTAACTAAAAAACAACAGCAGGACGGAGGATTTCTTGGAATGCTTGCATCACTAGGAATTCCATTGATTGGATCTCTTATTAGTGGTTTAACTGGAAAAGGTTTGCAAGCAGATAGAAGAGGACAAGGTTTGCAAGTAGACTCACAAATTAGGCCATACAGAAGTATCCCATTTATAAATTATTTTTTTTTTTTAAAAATGAACCTATATCTAACTTAGATATAATAAAATGGGTTAAGCAGCTAGGCATACAGAACTTCAGTGGGGGTGTACAGCAAAAACAAATTACCAGCAAAACAAAATAAACAAGAATGCGGTATTATTAATCTTGATGATCATATTGGACCTGGCACACACTGGACTTGTTACTATAATAATTATTACTTCGATCCGTTTGGCTTGAGCCCGCCAAAAGAAGTTTTAGCGTACATGCCTAATATAAAATACAACACCATTCAATACGAAGATAAAACAAGCGTTCTGTGTGGATATTTCTGCCTATTCTTCATTAAAAAGTTACAAGAAGGAAATAGCACGTATGATATTCTTTATAAATTATTAAAGCCTTACAAACCAGTGAAAAATGAAAACATCATAACATCATATTTTGTAAACGAAGTTTAATCTAATCATATTATATATGAGTTACTGTATAAAAGAAAAAAGGTTACTGAAAATATTGATCCTAAGTATGTTTTAGCAAAAAATGGCAGAAAAATGTTAAGAGCAACTTGTGCATCTTGTGGTATTACTAAAACAAAGTTTGTTAAAAACACAGAAGGTGGTAATATTGATATTCATAAAGCTTTACTCCCTTTGCTGCCCAAAAAAGGGCTAACACTTCCTGGTTATAAATATTGCGGTCCTGGTAATCCACTTGATAGCGGAGAACCGGTAAATGAATTAGATGCTGTTTGTAAAGATCATGATTATTGCTATGACGAAAATCCTAGTAATAAATCAACGTGTGATAAAAATATGCTTGCTGGTTTGAAATCTAGTAAGTCTAAAACTATCGGAGAAAAGATTGCTAAGAATTTGATAGTAAAACCAGTCATTAGTACAAAATATAAACTTGGTCTTGGAAACTCAAAAAACTAGAAAAGGCGTTGAAATGGACTGACAAGTTAGCAGATGAACTTCATAAACCTATACGAAGAAAGTTCACTCAACGCCGTGTATTGTTAATGAAATTGATAAAATATGGTCTGCTGATTTGGTTGATATGCAATCGTTTTCAAAGTATAATAAAGGTACTAAATATTTGCTTACTGTTATTGATGTGTTTAGCAAATATGCTTGTGTTGTACCGGTTCCAAATAAAACTGGTTTAGAAATTACTAAAGCGTTCCAACAAATAATGAGTACAGGAAGACACTGTAAATTGTTGTGGGTTGATCAAGGTGTGGAGTTTTACAACAAGACTTTTAAGCAATTCCTTGTTGATAATAATATCGAAATGTATCACACTTTTAATTTCGGAAAAGCTGTAGTAATTGAACGATTTAACAGGACATTAAAAGAAAAGATGTGGAAATATTTTACAGCTAACAATACATATACGTATTTAGACGTGCTTCATGCGATGGTTGATAAGTATAATAATACAAAACATCGGAGTATTAAAATGACACAAACTGAAGCAAGTGATGATAAAAATAAAGGAACGGTTTATTTCAACTTGTACGGAAAGATGAAAAGTAATCAAATTAAGCCAAAGTTTAAAATTGGAGACAAAGTTAGAATCAGCAAATATAAAAGAACGTTTGAGAAAGGTTGTACCCCGAATTGAACCGAAGAAATATTTGTTGTTGATGAAATTCAAAACACAAATCCTGTGACATACAAAATAAAAGATTTAAACAACGAAAACATTGATGGAAGCTTTTATGAATTAGAAATGATAAAAGCAAAGCAAGAAATATTCAGGATTTAAAAAGTAATACGACGTGATTACAAAAAGAAACAAGCATTGATTAAATGGGAGGGTTACAATGAGGATTTCAATAGCTGGGTCTCATTTAAGGATATTGAAAATATTAAATAAGGGCTTAACATAATTATATATCGTATTATTATATAATGGAACAAGAAAGATTAGAAAAGGTTTACAGAAAACTTAACAATTTAAAAGATAAATATAGAAGAGAATTGATGAGAGGCAGGCAACTCCAAGTAGAATATGAAGTAGTTCGTGATGATTTTATGGATACCAGTTAAAGACGACTGCTGGCTGAAATGGATAATTATGAACGTGAGCTGGCTGAAAACAGAGAAGAGCTTCTTGAACTGAAATACAAAATAGCAAAGTGTAGGAAAACAAAATACTCCATGGTAGAAAATGATATGCAGAGCGATGATGAAGACTACTGCCCGGTTCCGTCTGACTTTGCTTAACGAGTTGCAAATGTTATTGAAAAACTTCGCCGAAAGTAGATTCGGTAAAAGTAGACATAAAATAAAATTGCGCTCTCCTAACAAGTTGCAAATTTTATGTTATTAAAATGGCAAACCGGATTGATTAGTAGTGTAGAAACTGGCGGTATGGGGCGGAGTTTTTACAGAGCGGGGTTGCTTGAGAAAACTGTTGAAATATGTTGGTGTTGATTTAGGCGTGACTTACATTTAGATCTTAGTGGTGTAAATGAGAGTTACGCCTGAGTACCCCCTGGCATATTTCACTAGTTATTCTCATTCACCGCGAGGAAAACTGCGCTGAAACCGCCAGTTTCTATACTACTTATACATAGGTTCCCAAAGAGACATACAGCAATCTCGTATCACCCTTATGCATAGGTCCTCATAGGGACATACAGCAATCTCGTATCTCCCGTATACCTAGGTTCTCAAACAGACATACTGCAATAGCATATCTTAACTCGTATGCATATGTTCTCAAAGGGACATTAAGCAATTTCGTCTCACCCGTATGCATAGATTCTGAAAGGTTCTCAAAGGGACATAGAGCAATCTGGTATCACCCGTATGTATAGTTTTTCAAAGGGACATACAGCAATCTCGTATCTCCCGTATAACTAGGTTCTCAAACAGACATACTGCAATAGCATATATTAACTCGTATGCATATGTTCTCAAAGGGACATTAAGCAATTTCGTCTCACCCATATGCATAGATTCTGAAAGGAACATACAGCCATATCGTATCACCCGTATGTATAGGTTCTCAAACGGACATACAGCAATCTCGTATCACTCGTATGCATATGTTCTCAAAGGGACATACAGCAATCTCGTATCTCCTGTATACATAGGTTCTTAAATGGACATCCAGCAATCATGTATCACCTGTATACATAGGTTCTCAAAGGGGCATACAGCAATTTCGTATCACCCGTATGCATATGTTCTCAAAGGGACGAACAGCAAACTCGTATCATCCATATGCATAGTTTCTGAAAGGGACGTACAGCAATCTCGTATCAAACGTATGCATAGGTTCTCAAAGGGACATACAGAAATCTCCTATCAGCCGTATGCATACATTTTCAAAGGAACAAATAGCAGTCTCGGATCACCCGTACCCATAGGTTCGCAAAGGTACATACAACAATATCGTATAACCCGTATACATAGGTTCTCAAAGGGACATAGAGCAATCTGGTATCACCCGTATGTATAGATATTCAATGGGACATACAGCAATCTCGTATCACCCTTACATGTAGGTTCTCAAAGGGACATACAGCTATCTCGTATCACCGGTATGCATACTTTCTGAAAGAGACATACAGCAATCTCGTATCGCACGTATGCATAGGTTCTCAAAGGGACATACATAAATCTCGTATCACCCGTATGCGTAGGTTCTCAAAGGGACATATAGCAATCTCGTATCACCCGTATGCGTAGGTTCTCAAAGTTACATACAGCAATCTCGTATCACCCGTACATGTAGGTTCTCAAAGGGACATACAACTATCTCGTTTCAACGGTATGCATAGTTTCTGAAAGAGACATACATAAATCTCGTATCACCCGTATGCATAGGTTCTCAAAGGGACATATAGCAATCCCGTATCACCCGTATGCGTAGGTTCTTAAAGCTACATACAGCAATCTCGTATCTCACGTATACATAGATTCTCAAAGAGAGATATAGCAATCTCGTATCAACCGTATCCATATGTTCTCAAAGTGACATACAGTAATCTCGTATCACGTATGCATAGGTTCTCAAAGGGACATACAACAATCTCGTATCACCTCTATGCACATGTTCTCAAAGGGACATACAGTTTTCACGTATCAGCAATTTGCATAGTTTCTCAAAGGGTCATAAATCAATCTCGTATAACCCGTGTGCATAATTTCTCAAAAGAAAATACAGAAATCTGGTATCACCCGTATAAATAACTTCTTAAAGGGTCATACAGCAATCTCGTATCACCGTATGCATAGGTTCTCCAAGAGACATACAGAAATCTCGTATCACAAATATGCATAGTGTCTCAAATAAACATACAGTAATCTCGTATCACCCGTATGCATATGTTCTCAAACGGACATACAACAATCTCGTATCACCCATATCCATAGGTTCACAAAGTGGCGAACTGCAATGTCGTATCACCCGTAGGCATAGGTTCTCAAATGGACATACAGCAATATCGTATCACCCGTATGCATAGTTTCTCAAAGGGACATACAGCAATCTCGTATCACCCGTATGCATAGGTTCTCAAATGGACATGCAGCAATCTCGTATCACTCGTATGCATTGGTTCTCAACGTGACATACAACACTCTCGTGTCAACCGGTATGCATAGGTTCTCAAATGGACAAAAGCAATCTCGTCTTAATATAGCCGTATGCGTAATTTCTCAAAGGACATACAGCAATCTCGTATCACCCGTATAATAGGTTCGCAACGGGACATACAGCAATCTCGTATCACCCATATACATAGGTTCTCAAAGGGGCGTATAGCAATCTCGTATCACTCGTATGCATATGTTCTCAAAGGGACGTACAGCAATCTCGTATCACCCGTATGCATAGGTTCTCAAAGTGACGTACATAAATATCGTATCACCAGTATGCATAGATTCTCAAAGGGACATACAGCAATCTCGTATCACCCATGGGCATAGATCCTCTAAGGGACATATGGCAATCTCGTATCACCCCTATGCACAGGTTCTCAAAGGGACATACATCAATATCGTTTCACCCGTGTGCATAGGTTTTCAAAGGGACATATAATAAACTCATATCACCCATATGCATAGGTTCTCGTAGGGACATACAGCCGTATGTATATCTTACGCTATTATTGTATGTACAAGTATGTATGCGTGTATATGTTAATTGTGCTTCCAGGCGAATGTGTTATGATGTAGAGATACAGTATATCAGCGTTTGTTGCAAATATCGTTTTTAGGAAGTGAATGCATACGTTTGATTTCTGTGTCTCTCATCATAGTGAGTCGCCCAGCCGTAGTTCGTCCGAAAGTTGTCTGTCCTTGGTAGTTCGCAAATATTGTCTACCTATATATAATTCTGCTTTGTGAACGGGAATCTCTTACGAGATCCCAAATTTCGAAAGTTCCCGAAATGAGTTCAAATTATCTCCTTTTAGTAGATACCATTTACTGAATTTATATTATCTCCAAGATCCGGCAACTTTCGTTGTCGCTGTCTTAATATAGCTGTGTGTGGTTGAGTGCTTAAATGTGAAGTTCAAAAATGTAAAAAAGAAAAGTTAACATTAATGTAAAAATTTAAATACAGGCTTTAACTTCAATGTTTGTTGAGCCTTGCTTGCCGTCGAATCTAAATGTGTGATTAGTTTCGTCCGTCTCAGACCGACATTTCGTTCATAGAATTTGTTTGACCAGTATGGCCTGTTTTATACATATCCACACCCGCACTATTCCACCAATTCAACTGCCCATTCCGACAGAAGGGAGAATACATAGACATTTACGGAGAGACATTTGGATTACAAAACCATCGGATAACGCGTCGCTAGCTGCTTAAATGGGGTTATAACTTGTCCGTGTTTCCTCTCATAAAGAAATAAAATAAAAATAAAAACAAACTAAGTAATACGATATTAGTGTGATTTGCGTTTGCAGCAACACAGATTAACAAAAATCAATAACATGCCAAATAAAGTAGACCATTGACTTTGCTGGCGATGGAAGGAACTGGTTTCTTTAATTGCCGCCAACTACACTGAAGCAAATATCGAACGAAGTTCCACATTTTGGCACTGGTAACCATGAATCATAAATGTATACGGCGTATAAAAGCGCTATCGGCCGTCATGAAGACAACTTTTAAAATAGATGAAGATGATGCTAACACGCCAATATCTAAACCAGACTGAAAATGACTTCAGTTTCTTGTAATCAGATTATACATTACTTGTATTTAATCAATGACCTCAAATACGGATATCTTTACATTTATCAGTCTTATACGAGAAGGGGGTGGGGCTCACTATTGTACTTTTCCAAGTATGTGCTATTATATAGCGCTGTGTCTTGCTTGCAAACCAAACGTCGAATGTACGGAACGCCTTGACTGTCTTATGATGAGCATTTATCGGTACATATGTGCAGTGGTGAACAAATTATACGCAGCCATAACATCATTATGTTCAGTATCCATTAGTCGACCATGAAACCCTTTTCCACTGTGTTATTCTTTAAGATTCTTAGCCAGGCTCTGACTCATGACACTTCATACCCATGACGAGGTCATAGCGGGGTATTCTTCAAATTAATCATGAAGTGTAATGAACGTTTTTGACACATTTCATATAAAACATCTCTCTCTCTCTCACTCTCTCTCTCTCTCTCTCTCTCTCTCTCTCTTGTTTACATGTAATGTTTCTCTAAGGCTGGTGCTTTTGAACCCTCAGGCTGGTGCTTTTGAAATATGTTGAAAGTATCCCATTTATATAAAATATATACTTCACTTCCGAATAAATTGTTTATACTATAACTATTTGGCGATATGTAAAAATGCCCTTAAAGCTACACAGTCCCTATTTTAACTGGTAATAACTCATGAATATGAATGAGTCACTTGTGAAGAAGTTTCAAATCGACGAACACCCCAAAAGTCGTTATATAAGGCAGAAACCGATGCGTAAAATTTCACATTTTTATTTAACCTCCGTACAGTTAACATCGATAAATATACGGCTTGAGAATGTGATAACAAAATTAGTTGCTTGGAACGGGATTTGAACCACAGGCTTGCTTTTCGTTTTGAAGTAAGTACGTTGAACAACTAGACCACGGCTATTTATTGGTATGTTGTAGCATTTTTATGACTAAATAGGCATTACGTAATAACACACAAACTCATCAAACGCTAAATAAGTCGAGATATGGTTGTTTTGAGGCTAAGTATTAGTTTCATATTGATAGCATACAGTATTACACCAGGAAATGCGACAATATGGACTATATATTCATTGATCCATCTCGAGTTGCTTTCAAATGTGTCAAGTTACTTTGCCTAATAATAAATGGCAGTTAGTATACTATTTTTGCAAGTAGCGTTATAGTTCAGTGGATAGAGCAATTAATTTGTTTTTCTGTAATAAATACTGTTACCTAAAGTACGATAAGCACTGGTCGATGTTTATAGAGTAAATGATTTCCTGCGCTATATTTGCTTGCTTAAATACCCGATTTCGACATGAGCAGGTGAGCTGGTGAACAAAAAGTTACAAATAAGGACGGACACGCCTACGAAGAAGAAATCGATTGATATAGAGTCTGTTTAGCTTTAAATAAGTGTAACGATTAAAGAACATGTACCGTGATACGCTTAGATATACACATATTCAATACTTATAAGATACCAGACAATAATAGTCGTATGTAATTGTAAGGATGATTTACACCTTTCTTCTATGTTAAACTATAAGTGATTCTTGGTTTTTATAAAACAAAATTAAGAAATATAAACAAGCGAATTCAGAGAAGTGTGGTCTACCGCCTGATAGAAACGGCCAATGTAAAATTCAATCCATAACAATATGAAGTAAATCATGAGTAGATTATAAAAATGTAATGTTAAAATTGCTAACCTAAATAACCTGGGCCAATTCCAAAACCCATCAGTATATTATATGGGTTTTACGTTTTATTTATAATTATAAATGAATATTTTAAAATTGAAGGATATTAATTAACAAATGCAAACGCTGATAGTCTCAGAATTCCGAAACATGGTGTATAGTGTTTAATTAAAGTCACACGGGTAGAAAACAAAAGGCACGCATTTTAATTACAAATAGGTCCAACCGTTTTACCGTTACTAGGAAATAATCCCGACGTCATGTTCCCGACGTCATGTTTTTCCAACAATAGGTACATCTTGCTGAAATAACGTGACGTTGCGATGACTTCCAAGGAAAGGTAAAATGGTTACCCGGTATTAAGGTCTCACACCTTTGTTATCTCCCCTGAAAGCTCACGGACATAGAGACAAAAGGAAAACAGAAAATAATTATATATTTTTCTCCATTTTAAAATGGGGTTTCTGTGCTTTAGCATAAATCTGCAGTGTAAAAGACAGTTGCTACAGAAAATCCCATGTTGATATGAGGTTTCATTAAATTTCCGAAGTGTTTCACCGAAGCTAGATAGTGTATGAATATCTTATTTTTCGTAGGGTCACATACGCATTAGATTTAAAAAATATCAATCTGGTAAATATGTGTAACTGTGTTATAAATTGTTTAAGCCTAAAAACATATTGTGTTTATATGTATGCCACGAACAAAAACGTTACAATGAGACCTTATGGAAAAAATAATTGTGGTGTGAGACGTTAACATGTGTGACTTTTGTTTTCTACCTGTGACTTTAACTGAGTCCTTTGTTTGTATTGTTTTTTCATCATTTTCAACACATGTAAATAAGAATATAGAAGAACAAATACATAGGTTTATACAATTTTCAATGATAGTGAAATATATATACAAACTATTGGAAAGCATCCCAACGTCACGTTATTTCACAAGATATATGACGGTCGACCACCTATTTTCCCTGGGTAGAAACAGTACTTAACACCTCCCGCCATCCGTTAATTGAACATTATACACTATGTATTCTGAGACAATCAGTGTTAACATTTGTTAATTAATATCCTTCAATTTCAAGATATACAGGCGTTGTTATAAATTACTTACGAAATACAATTTAACACCCATAATATCTACCTGTGCGTTTTCATGGACCGTCAGTATATATAAATGTGTATTAGTAGCTTTTCATTTTCACGTGATTAAAATGTAATTAATATTAATATTTATTTTATGATATGCAATGAAATACCCTATTTTATGAGTGAAATACAAGTGTTATTCCACAATGTGGAATATAAAGTTTTATTTCACAGAAGCTGCCGGGACTACTTTTGTTGTTCTGCTATAGTTTCTTTTTAAAACTTTACCGGATTGTTGATATTAATAAAAGCTTGGACGAGTTTGAAAACCAGCCAGTTCGGACTCGTTGCACTGGAGTCATAGTCCTTGATTTAGTTAAATGTGCTATGTTTTGCATCGTTAACGCGATAGGGTCTTCATTTTTCATCCGATTTTTTCAAACTTTACCAGATTGGTGATATCAATAAACGCTCGGAAGAGGTCGAAAAACCATTTCGTGGTCCCACTTAATTCCATTAAGCAATGGGAAAGCTTATATTACCAGGATTTTATAACGGATATTTCGACAATAAAACACGTTTAAAAACATTTAGTACTGAATAAATCCGATAACCTGTTTAAAATTATCTATTAAATATTTTAATTTTACAATATGCAAACTTTTACATTTACACCGGAGTTATGGCACTTGCTTATCTGAAATACTATCAGTTGGCCTCATTAATACGATAAGGCCTTCATTTTACATCCGATCGTGATCAAACTTTATAAGATTTTTGCTATCAATAAAAGCTCGGTCGCGTTAGAAAACCAGCCAGATTGAACCATTAACACTGGAGTTATGGCCCTTGATTTTCTGAATTATGCTATAATTTGGCCTCGTTAACATGATAGGGACTTCATTTTTTATCCGATCTTTTTCAACCATTACCAGATTGTTGATAGCAATTAAAGCTCGAAAGAATTTGAAAATCAGCCAGTTCGGACAAGTAAAACTGTTATATTTTGCCCGAATAAGACGATAGACGATAGGGTCTTCGTTTTTGTATCCGATATTTACCAAACTTTACCAGATTGTTACTATCAATGAAAGCTTGGACCAACCAAATCGGATTACTAACACCTGGCCCTTGATTTATTGCACAGATGCCCCGTGAAAACGACAGACCTTCATTTAGCCGGATTTCAGTGAAACCTTGCAGGGATGATCAGCACCAAGCCTAGCTGTACATATCACTGTGTTCCGATTGAATGGTATGGCAAAGTTATGGCCCTTTAATGGTTTTAATACACAATAAATTGTCTGGACTAGTTCTCCTGAACCCTTGACCGGATTTCTACTAAACAGTTTAGGGATGATAAGTACCAGCTAGTTGTGTATATCATAGCCGTGTTCTGGTTGAATGAGGTTTGGTGGAGTTATGGCCCTTTACAGGTTTAAATACACAAATTGTGTCTGAACTAGTTCTCCCGAACCCTTGGCTGGATTTTAACGAAACTTTTCAGGAATGATTTGAACCAAGCCTAGTTGTGCATATCATCACCGTTTTGGCGGAGTTAAGGCCCTTCAAATGTTTTAATAGACACAATTTGTCATGTCTAGTTCTCCTGAATGAAAGGCAGGGAAGGTCAGTATCAAGCCTAGTTGTGCATATCATTGTCGTGTTCCGATCGAATGATTGTGGCGTAGTTATGGCGCTGTAAATGTTTTAATACACAAACATTGTCCAGACTAGTCTCTTTTAATTTCCTGGCCTGATTTTAACGAATTTTGAATACCGAGCCTAATTGGGCATGTTATCACCTTGTTCCGGTTGAATGATAGTTTGGCAGAGTTTGACCCTTTTAAGGTTTTAATACACAAACTTTGTACAGGCTAGTTCTAGTTCAGTCTCTGGTCAGATTTCAACAAAACTTGGCAGGGATGATGAGTATCAAGCCTAGTTGCGCGCGCAGTGTCATCCCCATGTTCTGTTGAATGTATTTTGGCGGAGTTATGGCCCTTTAAAGGTTTTAATACACAAACTTTGAACTAGTTCTCCTGAACCTCTGGCAAGATTTCAACGAAACCTTTTAGGGACGATCAGTACCAATTCTATTTGTGCATATCAGCGTCGTGTTCCAGTAAAATAATTTTGGAAGAGTTATGGCCCTTTAAAGGTTTTAATACCCTAACTTTTTACATACTAGTTTTTCCTGAACCTTTGGCTAGATTTCAGCGAAACGTGGCAGGGATGATCACTAACAAGGCTTGTTGCGCATGTCATCGCCATGTTCCGGTTTAATGATTTTTGACAGAGTTAGATTATCACCTTGTTTCGATTCAATGATAGTTTGGCAGAGTTATGGCCCTTTTAATACACAAAATTTGTACAGACTAGTTCTAGTTCAGTCTCTGGCCGGTTTTCAACAAATCTTGGTAGGGATGATGAGTACCAAGCCTAGATGCGCATGTCATCGCCGTGTTCTGGTTGAATAAGATTTGTTGGAGTTATGGCCCTGTAAAGGTTTTAATACACAATCTTTGTCTGGAATAGTTCTCCTGAAACCCTGGCCAGATTTCAACGAAACCTTTTAGGGATGATCAGTACCAGGTTTATTTGTGCATATCATCGCCGTGTTCCAGATATTGAATTTTGGCATAGTTATGGCCTTTTAAAGGTTGTAATACACTAACGTTTTGCCGACTAGTTTGAAACTCTGGCCGGATTTCAGCGAAACGTGGCAGGGATGACCAGTACCAAGGCTTGTTGAGCATGTCATCGCCATGTTCCGGTTTAATAATTTTTGACAGAGTTATGGCCCCTTATATATAAACTTATATTTAACAAGTAGAGCGTCCAAAGGCCCTCTTGGGCCTCTTGTTGAGTAAAAGAAGTCCATCTTGTTATTTGTAATAACAAATATACTCACTTGCTCATGTCCATGATATTTGTTGTTATTGAATGAATTCCATATTTTATTTCATTGAGAAGTTCATTGAGAAGTGAGAAAACTTTATTCACGACAAAACAATAAATTTTCTTTTTATTTTATGATTTTGTTTACAATAAAACATGTTTAAGGAAAATACGATAGAACAACAAGGGAGGCAATTTCAATAACTAAGCCGCTTTACATATTAATTATTTATCATTTCTACTGCCACTTCTTCTGCAGAGGCCATTTTATAATCTCTTGTTGGTGTTGAAGTAGTAGACGGATTATCTTTGTTGTAGAACATAATAGAATAGAATATTGGTGTTTTCCTCTGAAAAGAAGTAATGCAAGGCAAGCGATTTTTGTTTTTTTAAAAGAAAAATAGACCCGGCAGCTACTGTGAAAATAAAACTCTATATTTCACAATGTGAAATAATATTTTTATTTCACTGATAAAATACAGTATTTCAATGCTTATGATAACATAATAAAAATATTGCAGTCTCGGTTTGATTGATACCGTTCATGAAAGTTAGTAAACAATGGTAGCTACCCTTCATGCCCTCTAGCCCCGAGTTGAACTCAATATTTAAAATGTCAACAGTAAATAAATTTGAGCCATCCCGAAGACGGCATGCATTTGACGGTGAACATGGCACCTGCAGTGTGGTATTTTCATACAACTCATTGGCTGTATAGTCCCAGTTATATTATTTACATATAAATCAAGAACATGCACTAAAACGCAGTAAAACTCATGAAGAAATCACAAAATATCCGGAGTATAGGTTGGGGCTGGCAACGGGCGGGTTTAATGCGGGTATGATCATACAAGTACAGCTTGCTTAGCGCATACACTAGGATAACCAGGCGCCAGTGATGAGGATAACCAGGCGCCAGTGATGAGGATAACCACGCGCCAGTGATGAGGATAACCAGGCGCCAGTGATGAGGATAACCAGGCGCCAGTGAGTTTCATCAACGTATCTCCTTGACATTTTATCTGCAATTGTTAACAACTTGCCGTACAACAAGTTTGACTGACAAGCAGGTCATTGCAAAATTGACTAGCACTGAACCTTTCATCTGAAATATGATACATAACTGGGCTTTAATGAAACGAAATTTAAACCAGTGGGGACCATCTTAAAGCTGTACAGTCCCTATTTTAACTGGTAGTAACTTATGAATATGACAGAGTCACGTGTGAAGTAATTTCAAATCGGCGAACACCCCAAAAGTCGGTATATAAGCAGAAATCGATGCGTAAAATTTCACATTTTTATTTAGCCTCCGTACAGGTAACATCGATAAATATACGGCTCAAGAATGTATGTGATAAAACAATAGTTGCCCGGAACTGGATTTGAACCAAAGCCTTGCACTTGTAAGTTTTGAAAGATGTAAGCTGAACCACTAGACAACTGCTATTTATTGGTATGTTGTAGCATTTTTAACACTAAATAGGCATTACGTAATAACAAACGCGCGCACACAAACTCATCAAGCGCTAAATAACAAGTTGAGATTTGGTTGATTTGAGGCAAAGTATTAGTTTCATATTGATAACATACAGTATAACACCAGGCAATGTTAATTTACACGGCGACAATATGTATTGATCCATCTTTAGTTGCGTTCAAGTTTGTTATTTTGTTGTTTTGCCTCATAATATATGGTAGTTAATATACTATTTTCTCAAGTAGCGTTGTAGTTCAGTTGATAGAGCACCGGACTTGAAATCAGAAGGTCGTGTGTTCGAGCCCCGAAAGAAGCTTATTTATGTAAAAAATACAGTTACCTGTGTATAGGTACGATGTGCACTGGTATACTGATGTATATACAGTAAGTGATTTCCTGCGCTATATTTGCCTGCTTACATACCCGATTTCGACATGAGCTGGTGAACATGAAGGTACAAATAAAGACACGCCTACAAAGAAATCGATTGATATAGGGCCTCTGTAGCTTTGAGCAACGCGTCACTAAGCAGTTGTATATAGTCAAAAGCTTATCCAGTGTGATTCCGAGTCTGATAAAGGATGTAGCAAGTCACTAGGCAGTTGGGTATAGTCAAAAGTTTTTTCCAGTCTGATTCCGTGTTGGATAAAGGATGTCGCAAGTCACTAGGCAGTTGGGTACAGTCGAACGTTTCTCCAGTGTGATTCCGTGTTGGATAAAGGACTTCGCAAGTCACTAAGCAATTGCATATTTTCAAAAGCTTCTCCAGCGTGATTACGAATCTGATGAAGTATGTCGCAAGTCACTAGACAATTGTGTATTGTCAAAAGCTTTTCCAGTATGATTCCGAGTCTGATAACAGATTTCGAAAGTCACTAGGCAGTTGGGAATAGTCGAAAGCTTCTCCAGTCTGATTCCGAGTCTGATAAAGGATGTCGTAAGTCACTAGGCAGTTGTGTATAGTCGAAAGCTTCTCCAGTCTGATTCCGAGTCTGATAAAAGATGTCGTAAGTCACTAGGCATTTGGCTTTTGTCGAAAAATTCTCCAGTGTGATTCCGAATTTGATAAAGGACGTCGCAAGTCACGAGGCATTTGGGTTAATCCGAAAAAAATCACCAGTGTGATTCCGAATCTGATAAAGGACGTCGAAGTCACTAGGCAGTTAGGTCAAAAGCTTCTCCAGTGTGATTTCGAGTCTGATAAAGGATGTCGCGATTCACTACGCAGCGGACTGTGTATAATCAAAGGCTTTTCCAGTGGGATACCGAGTCGCATAAACTATGTCGCAATTCACTAGGCAGTTGTGTATAGTCCAAAACTGCTCCAGTGTGAATTCGAATCTGATAAAGTACGTCGCAAATCACCAGGCAGTTGGGTATAGTCGAAAGCTTCTCTAGTGTGATTTCGAGTCTGATAAAGGATGTCGCAAGTCACTAGGCAGCTGGGTATAGTCAAAGGCTTTCCCAGAGGGATACCGAGTCGGATAAACTATATCGCAATTCACTAGGCAGTTGTGTATATTCAAAACCTTCTCCAATGTGATTCCGAATCTGATAAAGTACGTCGCAAGTCACCAGGCAGTTGGGTATAGTCGAAAGCGTCTCTAGTGTGATTCCGAGTCTGATAAAGGACGTCGTCGGAAGTCACTAGGTAGTTGGGTATAGTCAAAAGCTTCTCCAGTGTGATTCCGTGTCCGAAAAAGGATGTTGCAAGTCAATAGGCAATCGGGTATAGTCCAAAGCTTCTCCAGTGTGATTCCGAGTCTGTTAAAGGATGACGCAAGTCCCTACACAGTTTTTTATAGTCAAAAGCCTCTTCAGTGTGATTCCGAGTCTGATAAAGGACGTAGCCAATCAATAGGCAGTTGTGTGTAGTCAAAAGCTTCCTAGTGTGATTCTGAGTCCGATAAATGACGTCGCAAGTTACTGGTCAGTTGAGTATAATCAAAAGCTTCTCCAGTGTGATTCCGAGTCTGATAAAGGACGTAGCACGTCACTAGTCAGTTTATGTAGTCAAAAGATACTCCAGTGAGATTTGAGTCTGATAAAGGACGTCGCAAGTCACTAGGCAGTTGTGTACAGTCAAAAGCTTCTCTAGTGTGATTCTGAGTCCGATAAATGACGTCGCAAGTCATTGGTTAGTTGGGTATAATCAAAAGCTTCTCCATGTGATTCCGAGTCTGATAAAGGACGTAGCAAGTCACTAGTCAGTTTATGTAGTCAAAAGCTACTCCAGTGAGATTCCGAGTCTGATAAAGGACGTCGCAAGTCACTAGGCAGTTGATTACAATCAAAGGCTTCTCCAGTGGGATTCCGAGTCTGATAAAGGACGTCGCAAGTCACTAGGTAATTGTATATATTCAGAAGCTTCTCCAGTGTGATTCCGTGTTTGATAAAGAATGTCGCATATCACTAGGTAGTTGGGTATAGTCAAACGTTTCTCCAGCGTGATTCCGAGTCTGGTAAAGTATGTCGCAAGTCACTAGGCAATTGGTATAGTCAAAAGCTTCTTCAGTGTAATTCCGAATCTGATATATGATGTCGTAAGTCACTAGGCAGTTGAGTATAGTCAAAAGCTTCTTATGGATGTTGGCTGGTCAAGTTTTGACATCTTCAAGTCTAAACATTTTATTTTTTAAATCATAGTTTTATTTGACAACAGAATTGTTTCATTTTTTCCATTCTAGTAGATATGGATATAATGTAGGATTTAAGATGGTAACATACCAAATTTTAAGCAAATTTCTTTTTCCATATTTTTTCCGTCATTTGTGATCATTTTTTGTTGTCAACAAAATAGGGGGTATGGGTAGCTCTGAGTAGAATTTATCCTTTTGCTATAGAATAAATCAGATTTTTGTTTTCCAGTAGTCGAATACATATATGTAAGTAGATACTGAGCTAATTTTATTTTCGATCTCCATGTCAATATTGTGTGTACAGTATTTTACATTAAAAATGTCAAAATAACTCCAAAATGGGTGTAATTTAAAGAATTTTTAATAAAAAATCATTAGAAGCCTGGTGACCTATTTATTTTTTTACTTGTTTTGAAAGAAATGTCATAGGACCTTGACATATACAAATTTAAAAAAAAGTTGATCATTAGAACATAATTTTTTATCTTGAATTAATTTTTCGGTAAAAACAAAAGTGGGTGGGGTACGGTCCATATACGTTTGCTTTTTAAAGTAAAAAGACGAAAGAGGATTACAATTGTTTTTGTATGATTTGAAAGATATGTATATATGCAATCGAAAATTAATTGTTGTTTTTCAATAAACTTAATGTTATGAAAACAATTGTGAAAATGTTCAATGACTATATTTTTCCTCTTTTTAGTGAAATTTTAAAGTTAGAAATATGTGCCTTCTTCAATTACGTCTAGTGGGAAAAAAAGCGTGGTGACCTAGCCTTTTTTTGATAATTTTGAATCTAAGTTATACCAAAGAAGCCTTAAATATAAATTTAAAAAAAATCTCATCACTACGTCCTTTCCCAGCCAACCTCCTTAAGTGCAATACCGAGACTGATAAAGGATGTCGCAAATCACTAGACATTTGGAGATAGCCGAAAGTTACTCCATCGTGATTCCGAGTCTGATACATGATGTCGCAAGTCACTAGGCACATGGATCTAGTCGAACGATTCTCCAGTTTGATTACTAGACGGATAAATTATTTCGCAAATCACTACGCAGTTCGGTATTGTCAAAAGCCTCTCCCGTGTGTTTCCGAGTCTGATAAAGGACGTCTCAAGTCACTAGGTAGTTGGGTATAGTCAACAGGTTATCCACTCTGATTCCGAGTCTGATAAAGGATGCCACTAGACACTTGGGTATAGTCAAAATCTTCTCCAGTGTGATTCCGAGTCTGATAAAGGATGACGCAAGTCACTAGGCAGTTGTGTATAGTCAAATATTCTCTAGTGTGATTCCGAGTCATATAAAGGACGTCGCAATTCATTAGGCAGGTGGGCATAGTCGAAAGTTACTCCAGTGTGATTACCAGTCTGACAAAGGACATCGCAAGTCACTTAGCAGTTGGGTTTTGTCAAAAGCTTAATTAGTGTGATACCGAGTCTGATAAAGGACGTCGCAAGACACTAGGTAGTTGGATATAGTCAAAAGCTGCTCCAGTGTGATTCCGAGTCTGATAAAGGACGTCGCATGTCACTAGGCAATTGGGTATAGTCGAAATATTTTCCAGTGTGTGATTCCGAGTCCGATAACGGATATCGCAAGTCACTGGGTAGTTGGGTATAGTCAAAGGCTACTCCAGTGTGACTCCAAATCTGACAAAGGATGTCGCCAGTCACTAGGCAGTTGGGTATATTCAAAAGCTTCTCGAGTGTGAGTCCAAGTCTGATAAAGGACGTCGCAAGTCACTAGGCAGTTGGGTATAGTCGAAAACTGCTCCAGTGTGATTCCGAGTCTAATAAAGGACATCGCATGTCACTAGGCAATTGGGTATAGTCACAATATTCTCCAGTGTGTGATTCCGAGTCCGATAAAGGATATCTCAAGTCACTAGGTAGTTGGGTATAGTCAAAGGCTTCTCCAGTGTAATTCCAAATCTGACAAAGGACGTCGCCAGTCACTAGGCAGTTGGGTATATTCAAAAGCTTCTCGAGTGTGAGTCCAAGTCTGATAAAGGACGTCGCAAGTCACTAGGCAGTTGGGTATAGTCGAAAGCTTCTCCAGCCTGAATCCTCTTTCGATAAAGGATGTCGCAATTCACTAGGCAGTTTGATATAGTCAAAATCTTCTTCAGTGTGATTCCAAGTCTGATGAAGAATGTCACAAGTCACTAGGCAGTTGGGTATAGCCATATATTCTCCAGTGTGATTCCGGGTCGAATAAAGGATGTTGCAAATCACCAGACAGTTGGGTATAGCCGAAAGCTTCTACAGTGTGATTCCGAGTCTGATAAATGATGTCGCAAGTCACTAGACAGTAGCTTCTCCAGTGTAATTCCGAGTCTGATAAAGGATGTCGCAAGTCACTAGTCAGTTGGGTATGGTCAAAAGATGCATTTATTTGCATTTCAGACGAAATGATCAGTGCTAGTTATTATATCAATGATCTGCCTGTCAGTCAAATGAATTGAATTCGGTTTAACAGTGCACCAACACATAAAGTGTTATATGGCGCCTAACAGGAATAAATTGCCAGGCTCATCCTCCATTTCCATCAAATTAAAATTGGAAAAAGGGCATAATACCGTCTATCTTCCAGAACTGCAGAATTCTGCAAATTCAATGGTAGACACTGCATTGATGATGGAGCCACGTTTTCACGTTTTCATAGGGGATGTCATGATAAAGACCTTGAATGAGCATGATAAAAAATCACAAAATGAACATGAACTGGGGTAGGTAGGGGCTGTCCTATCCCTCTAGCGGGATTTGTAGTGCTTGTATTGTTCCCCGGCAACCACACGGGGGACTGTCAGTAAAACACATCGTATGTTAAAAACTGCAGATAAGATGTTACGGAAATGCGTTGATGAACCTCTTTTGCGCCTTATGTGCCTAGTTTATGCAATAAGCAGTACTTGCATGATCATACATAAACACTAGTAAAATCGCTAAAGAAGGCATAATAAGAATGGTACCAGTAGCTCCATATATTAACGTTCGTCATATAACTATGACTGCTAAAAAAGAATATGATAATGGACCTTTGAAAACGGCCGAGCACGACAATTACGAAATATTTCAGTCTCGGTTTGATTGCGACTGTTCATGAGCGGTAATGAAATATGCGAGCTACCGCTCACGCCCTCTAGCCCCGGGTTGAGCAGAACTCAATATTCATAAAAATCAACACTACAGAATTTTAACCATCCCGAAAATGGCAAGCATATGGCGGTGGATATAGCAATATTTGTATCTTTATTCCATCCCCTATATCCAGCGGCGTATAATCCCAGGATCTAATAAAATCGTATGCCTCGAAGAGCGATATAAACAAAAAGGAATTTAGTTGGGAGCAGCGGTTATGAAGCCTGCGTATCACAAGTAACAGCCAAAAGACTAAATTAAAAAGCAGACAACATATCCTATGAGTGGTTAAACAATACCCAGAGCCTTTTATTGGTCGGAGTAGTGGAACCACCGAATCGAAAATTAAGTAAGAAAACAAAAGAAATTGAAAATGTACCACCGATCACTAAATATTAGTATTGGGCTCAGCGATCTCCAAAGATCGAAAGAATAACAGTACTGATTGCAAGCGCGGGGAGACGTTTTACTGCCAGAACACTGCACCGGGTGCAGGTGCAGTGTGGTAATGTGACTGGATAAGGTTTCGCGTCTACGGCGTGGCATTCAACAATGACAACACTATAAAGCATTGAACTCACTGCTTCAATTAGACACATACACACGCATGCACGCACGAACGCACAAACGCACACAAAACACCGATTTCAAAAATATTGCGATATCTGGTAAATATTAAGCTGAATATTTTCATCATCTCTACTTTAACTTATCGATTCACAAAACAATAACGTTAATTAAAACACAGTAAGGATTGCAAGATCAAATAATGTTGTTTATATAGTAATAGAATAATACAATATCATGCAACGTTTCCGTCAATGCTAAGACACTTTGTTGAATTGTTGACGTTTTTGTGGCATATCGGTATCTTTTTTATCGACTACATGCAGCGTTTCACGTCATATCGACATAGATTTGTCGATAATCCATATATATATCTAGCAAGTGGATACCCTTTAACGCTTCCGTCTTAATATTAGGCGATCGTGGGGTAATTTTCCTCGAAAATTGCTTTTATATGTTGATATGACAATAACACTATAACGCTATATAACATCTCATATTATTTTATGTATGACGTATTGGAATTAATATATCGTTGGTTTAACGCGAAGCTTTTTCTGAAAATGATTTTTTTACATAATCCACATCAGATACTGACCCTTCATAATGTCACAAAATATTAGAACTGGATTCTAAAATTTGGTGGAGAAAAATAAAATGTGTCATATTATTGTATCTTATACAGCTTTTTTTTTAATGCGAAACTATTGTAACTAAGCTTTAAATCATTTGAAATAGTTTTGCTTTTGTTTTTGATTAAATCTTAATGTAAGGGATTGTTTAAAGCCAACACAATTATGTTGTTTTTTGCAGATTTATTTCAGATTATAATAATTTACATTAGTTTTGCTTTCAAAAATAATTTTGCGCGAAACTATTGTAAGTAAAATTTGATTCTCTTTAAAAATTTGCATAATAATTATTCCAAATAAAGGTAATAATAACTGCTCTATGTTTCTTATGTGAAATATAAGTTACATTAAAGATTAAAGAACTTTAAGAAGTTTTATTGCCTACCATTCTTAGGACATTAAAGGTTATTTGTATTAAAAACGCGGTAATGAAAGTATGTAAGGTTGGTTTTTACTCATTTTAGCCTCCGCTTGGGATCACAGAATTAGGAAGTATAATGGTTCCACAGAAGAATTAATAATTATTGCCAAGCTCCTTTTTTCCAAGCTTTGCAAATTGATATGAAGGTCCATTATCATACTCTTTTTTAATGAACTGTTGTATTTTGTGTTGTTTCTCTTGTAAAAAAAATATATTTTAAACAATGCCAACCCATCATGTGCACGAAACATCATGTGCACATATGTTGTTCTGTGTAAAGTATTGATAACAGTCATGAGTCATGAAACAGATTAATATTTTAAACTTTTAATACAGTTTATTTACAGATTTTAATTTATCTGTGAATTCCTGGAGTAAATATCTATTTTCCGGGCTCTCTTAAACAATGATTGTTGAGTTCGAATTTGTGGTAACTGAGAAGAAAATTTAGTTGTTTCTCTAAGTTCAATGACAAACAACACTGTTTTCTTAATATTACTCACCCTCATGTGTTTAAGTATTTAATGATTAGTAATTAATTATTTAATCATTTCCGTCTAAATTATGTACTAGTATTAATAAGATGAGAAAGTATTCTAATTGCTTTGCGAATGTCGATTGTTCTTAGGATCCACGTTCAGGTGATTCATGGCCAATATAAATAGCCTACAATATTAAAATTGGAGCCAAAAATGACTAAGAACAACATAGTTATGAAAATCAACTTTATAATCTTTTTCGCCAGGATAGTTTCATATATTGTATAAAGCAGTAAGTAATACTTATAATATCAAATGCACAAGTCATTGAAATAAATGAATTTATTCTTGTACAAATATTTAGTGTTTTTATTATAGGTGATTGAGGCCGTTGATTGATACTGCATCATTATTATCAGAAAAAATGTAAACAGTTGAATACATATATTGCGTAGAATATACATGTATTACATCAAAAATAATATTTTGTCAACAATTAATGTTCAATGGATTAAATAGCTTGTATTGTATAAATTATTATCATAGTCTTTATTAATTAGTAACACATATTGTTTGTTTTAAAATTTAATACAATACAATTTTAACAAATTGGCATTATCCTCTTAATCCATTACACATGTTCCTGAGATGTCTTTATGGTCCAGAGAAACAATTAACATCTCTTTGATATTACGAAACAATCAGTAGCTATATAAAGACCGGGCTGAAAATGTACCAGTATTTCTTTCATAAAATAAATTATGACACGTTTCTTTTAAAGTTAAACGTGTAAAAGCCGCTTCCTTTGATAATAACGTTGATTGGATTTTCAAACGTTTTATGATAATGACTGTATGGTCATGGTTAATTATAGGATTAGGCAGCGAAAAAGAAAACGAGTAATGATAAATGATAAACCAAACATTGTTTGATGACAAGTCTTAATGCTTTTATTAATAAGATATTTCTTTCAATATTGAGTCAATGTAATTAAGAAATTTAGTTCATAGAATAGGGGCGCCCGTGGCCGAGTGGTTAACGTCTCTGACTTGAAATCACTTGCCCCTCACCGCTGTAGGTTCGATCCCTCAGGGGCCTAGGAATCTTTATGTGAGGAAGCTATCCAGCTGGCTTGTGGAACGTCGGTGGTTCTACCCAGGTGCCCGCCCGTGCACGAAAATTGCCCGGAGGAAGCTGGAAAGTCGCCGCCATATGACCTTAGCTGTTGGTGCGACTATAAAATCCAATTCAATTCAATTCATAAAGAATAGCTCCAGATATTCCGTCCGTTTAAATTTCTCTGCACATATCATAATCTTAAAGAAACTTATTACGTATGCTGCAAGGAACAGATTTTGGTGCCGATAGAAAAACACTAATTGTCCTATATAAAACCCTCATTAGATCTAAAATTGATAATGGATCCCACGTGTATTGTCTCTAAACATTTATTAGAACATGAGGCGGGAGTATTACCACTCCATTTACATCAAGTTGCTGCGGTTCTGGGCCATGACCCAAACTGAAAAAAATCACAAAATCCTGTAAATGTAAATTTCGTAATCAGCCTAAACCTTTCAGTACAGAAACGATAAACTTGGCAGAGGAATACAAATTAATATCCCCATAGCAGATTTTAATACTAGAGACATGACACCATGGACTCTAGCTTTACCAAAAGTTGATACTTCTCTTTCAAATATTATTAATAAACAGGATAACCCATGCATTATAATACAAGCTTTTTGTATAACAAGTATAACTATAATTTAAACTTTTTACGGATGGGTCAAAGGACCCTGGCACACGACGCGTGGCATCTGCCTTTGTAATCGCGTCTCAAAACATTAACAAAATGATTCGAATCTCTGATGGACTATCCATTTTTACTGATGAGCTGATTGCAATTAAGTCCTTTAAATGGATTTTCCAAAATAAACCTCCTAAATTAGTTATTTTCTCTGATTTCCTTTCCAGCCTTACCGCCATTAAAGATAGAAAAAACAAGTCTAGACCGGACCTAATTTAGGACATATTAACATGACTGTAACATACTGGGTTTATTCATTAATTTAGAATGGTGCCCAGCCCATGTAAATATTTCCGGCAATGAAAAGGCCGACCTAGCTTGTAAAGCTGGATTGGGCCATCCTATTATTTATAAACATGTAGCATTGGACCTTCAGAAGTTTATTTCTGTATCCGTAGACAATTAATGTTAAACTAAATTATTACCTAACTAATCAGACAAATAAATTGAACACCTTTACTAGACTTGGAGATAACTTTAGAAATCATGACCTGTTTTCGGGCAATAAAATCCTTAC
The DNA here is from genome assembly GCA_037043455.1 of Cyrtodaria siliqua. Taxonomy (NCBI): domain Eukaryota; kingdom Metazoa; phylum Mollusca; class Bivalvia; order Adapedonta; family Hiatellidae; genus Cyrtodaria; species Cyrtodaria siliqua. The sequence goes on from JAWPHD010012578.1 coordinate 68,787, forward strand.
CAAAACTATAACCAGACTTAGAATGGGATAAAACTTATTACCTGCGAGTCTAGGAAGCCACATCATTAAGGATCTTTCCAAAAACTGTCCTTCCTGCTCGGTCCCATACACCACTTAACACTTTCTTCTTGAATGCAATCAGCTTGACACAAAACGGGATGAATTAAAATATAAACTCCAGCAGATTTCAATCCCTCTAAACCTTAATAATTTATTCGAACCCGAAAAAAGGCACAAACAGTTGGTTTTCAGCGCTCTTGGTGACTATATTAGAGACATCCACTTCGAAAGGAAAATCTAAATATTTTATTATCTCAGTTCCCCCATTTTTTAACCATATACTACAGCATAACCCCCATTGTATAAAAGTAATAAATTACTTAAGACATTATTGAACATATCCCATATTTACCATATCTCCCAATTTCCTTATAATACCCAATATTTAGTGAGTAAATCGGTCTGAATACTTTTGAGGGAGACATGGGATGCGCTTGTAATTTTAGGCATCCTAAGTGTCCCTTAATTGCTATAAACGACCTTCCTCAATAGGTGATATATCTCCTTCATGCCACGACCGTTTTTCTTACCAGACACTTTTCCCCCAGTTTTTTCCATCACTTTTTCCTCCCAAATATTTTGAGACTTCGCTTCGTTCTGGTCAAATCCATGACATGCGTTACATATTGATTACCTTTGATACCTTTGTATTAAGCATGACCTGCTAGAATTACACATATAAACAATTGTACCAAAATACAATTCACATGTAAGGGATGCGTTTAGCATATGCATCATAACGCAAATAAACAGTTCACTGCTACCATGTGTAATTATAAGATTGCTTATCATAGCGTCTCCGTGGCCGAATGCTTAATGCCGTTGCATTTTAAACCCTCGCCTCTCACCTGCGTTTGAACATTTTGAAAAAAAAAAAAGCATAATGCATTTCAATGCAATTTTAATGATTTTAAGCTCGACTATTCAAAGAATAGTGAGAGCTATCCTGCACACCACAGCATCGGCGTCGGCATCCCCAGCTTCACCTTAACGTTTTTGTGCAATAGATTTATAACTTCACTACTACTGAAGCTATTGCATTAAAACTTTATACTAATGTTTCCCATCAATTTCTGCACCTTATCCAACAATCCCCATAACTCTTCCTTTCAATTTAACAAAGTTATGGCCCTTTGATTGTCTTGTCTTTACCTTAAAGTTTTTGTGCAATAGATTTATAACTTCCAAACTACTCAAGTTGTTGCATTAAAATTTTAAACTAATGTTTCACATCACATTCTATACCTTATCCAACAATCCCCATAACTCTTCCATTAATTTTGACAAAATTATGGCCCCTGAATTGGTAGAAAAATTCATTTTTACATAGAAGTATATAGGAAAAACACTTCAAAATCTTCTCCAAAACAAAAAGCGCTGCAGCTTAGATATTTTGTATGTAGCATCGTCTAGTAGTCCTCTACCAAGTTTGCTCAAATGGTGACCCTGGGTTCAGAATTGGACCCGCCCCGGGGTCACAAGAGGTGAAACATGAGGGCGTGGGTGCGCCCCCTGAGTCATAACTTAGTAACCGTTGAGATCCCCACCCTATTACCATATATACACTTAAAGGGGATGAACAGATGGATATAACCACCCAATCAGCATAGACCAAGGGCTCCTTCCCCACCCCTGGGGACATAGCCAATCGGTCATAACTTGGAAACATTGAGATCCCCACCCTATATCCATATACACAGTTACTGGGCATGAAGAGACGGATACAACCACTCAACCAGCATAGACCCCAATCTCCATCCCCAACCCTGGGGACATAGCATCTGGGTCATAATTTGGAAACTGTTAAGATCGCTACCCTATAACTATATATACACTTATTGGGCATGGACAGACGGATACTACCATCGAACCAGCATAGACCCTGGACTCCTTCCCCACCCCTGGTAACATAGCCCCTGGGTCATAACTTGTAAACCGTTGAGATACCTACCCTATACCATATATACACTTACTGGGCATTAACAGATGGATACAACCATCTAACAGCGTAGACCCTAGGCTTCTTCCCAACCTTTGTGGACCTATTTCCTGGGTCAAATTTTATAAATAATTTGATATTTTTAGCTCGACTGTTCGAAGGATCTTATGGGGTCTATAGGTCAAAGTTCATGGTCACAAATTGCATTTACGTGTTAACATGTAAATAACTTCAACATGTTTTATCCAATCATCATCAGATTTGCATACTCTATTATAAATGGGACATGATCGTATCTGTTGAGTTCAACATCATTGGATGAAAGGTCAAGGTCACAAAGGGGTCAAATATCAAATGGATTTACATATACTTTTAACATATTTTCTTCAAATTTTCAACTTATAAAATTTCCATTATGTATCCTTTGAAAGGGTTATTATGAAATTACTTCCGTGTCATCACAGACAAATTGTGGTCCTTGATTTAATGATAATTCCAATATTTTCCTTCTTGACACATCCAGCTCGCCCCTTTGTTTTAACTTTTTTTTGCTGATGGTATGCCGGGTGTATCATTTCTTGTTCTATGAAAATTCGAAATAGTCGAGCTACGCTGCCCTCTGACGGCTCTTGTTAGTATTGCGATCAACCACACCATATGATGAAAACTGGTCTACATACGCGATGTGGGTTGTCTACCTCCATCACAAAAAAACGACCGTCATATATAACCCTACAGGTGTTGAAAATGACCATACAATTAACCATACAACCAAAACCATTATCAAAGCGAACAACTCAAAGAAACTGTTCATTGCTACCTTAACATGAAAACCATACGAGAGTCGTCGCAATCGGCCAAGTCCGTAACTACTCAGCCTATTCCACCATAAAACGGGAACGAACATCCTTGATAGACTGCTGCAAGGCGCATGTCTCGTTCACTCAAACAAGCCGTCTATTTTAATGACGGCTGTGGAGCAGTATACATCCTTGATTTCAATTTTAATTTAACTTCAGACTTTATAAAATAAACCTAATTCAAAATCAGTGAAAATTTACATAGAATTTTTTTTATATATAAGACGTAAGTAATAGACAAATTATTACATGTCTTATGATTATATGTAAAAAGCCGAGCGAAAACCGACAACTGTAGTAAACCGAAAGGTTCTAAGTGATAAATTCCGAGATATTTATAATAATAGTTGTTGTTCAACTGCCTAAACAAATTATTCAACGGCCTAAATAAACGTGAAAAAACAATTTTGTAGAGCTTTGTGTTTTGTTTGATCCGACAACAGTTAATCGAAAGGTTGCAAATCCATCAAAGTAAATCGAAAAGTTGCAAAGAGTCAATTCCTAACCCATTGCACATTCTTTGGTGGCATGGCATTGATACGCCGTGCAGTAATGCAGCTGTGTAATGTTCATATAGAAAACTAATTTTCCACTTGAAAAAATCACCAGAAAAATTGGGGTCACAAGGCATGTAAGAAAGTTCTTGTTTGTTTACTAAACAGAAGGGTACAGCTGTTTTCATTGATGGTTGCTCACAGAGCGTAAGCATAGTCGAAATTTCGAAAATGTTCATCAGTGATCCAGTTATACCTATTAATACACTTCCTATACATACAACCACAAATCGAATAGAAATAGGAAGTTTTCCCATACTTATAATGCCCATTTCCATCAAAAAGGAGATATTACTTTTTATTATAGGAACTACACACCTCGGAGGTTTACATGTAATTAGTGGTGGTAAACATTTACCTTTAGCATTATGATTTCTTCCTTCTAGGGAGATAAGTACGTAGTTTTGCTATATGTGTGTATATAGTGGTGACTAGTGTGCGTGTATAAACCCCCAAACACATAAATCACTCTTCTGTGTGGATATATTACTAATCAAACCATAAATAATCATTTATTATCCATTTATTACATAAGTAATACCTTTATTTGATGTATTTCGGTGTATTCCGGTGATTCGGTGTATTCCGGTCTTTCTAGTAACACGATAAAGCAATCAAAATCTATTAGTAGAACTTCAAGGTCATTGACCTCTTCTTTAAAATCTCACGGCATCCCGTTAGTTTTTCACGCCATCCCGTTAGTTTTTCACATGACTTAAATTTGTTCAATCATTACTATTAATGATAAGAATGGTATAAAGCTTTTTTTTATATTTTTAACTTTCTATCGGTACTGAACACTGTTCTATAGGATCATAATGGCAGGAAGGGTGGTGGCATGTTAAAATATTTACATATATTCAAATATCAAAAAGGGGGAAAAAAGCATTTGTCTACTGACTAGGCCACCTATTTAAAACTATTTACAGGAAGTAGGTCAGAGGTTTAACTGTTAACATCTGCCTTAATGCTTAAATTTGAGTTTGAACCCCTCTATTGTCTCAGCGGAGACAGTTGTGGGGCTGAGATTATTCAAGTATGATGGACAGACGGACGGATGGATGGACGGATGGCAGGCATTACTATTTCTTGCATACCGGACAAGGATATAGTTCATTTTACCGGGGCTAGATATTTCCATCTCACCCTAGGGTCGAGATAAAATTCACGCGCACCAACATCCGGTATGCCGGAAAACATGCAAAACGTTTGTAGCTGGCCCTACAATCCCCCTTCTGCCTGTGGCGGCGGGGGATAAACTATGAGATATTATCCGTCTGTTTATTTTTTTAATATCAACGATTTGTTTTTATTTATAAATAATACAAAGGTTACGTATGCACATGATATTTGTTTAAAATAGATCTTGAATTTATACTGCCAAAACGAGATTCACATACGTACTCGTGATTAAAATCATTTATGGTGATAACTCTACTTCGACAACAATCCAGCCATTAGCACCAAGTCGCCGAGAGTTTTCATGCCGAGTCGCTGAGTTTTTCAACGCAAACATTTTCATAAACAATAATTAAACAAAATGGAACATAGGACTTAGTACCTAGTTCTTTAACAGTATATTGCTTTAACAAAATTTAAATTAGAGTTATTGTGCTTTGTAATTTTATACTTATAATGTGTGTCCACTCCAGTACTCGAAAACTACTTGTGGGACTGCAGTGAAATTTCACACAATGATAGAGGGCAATGAGAGGACCTGCAGCGTATAAGAACCATAACCCTGCCTTCAATTGGGCTGGCGTGGCGCAGTCGGTAGCATGGCGGATTTGTAACCAGAGGCCCCGGAATCAATCCTCCCTGGTGCCACTGAGTTTCGTCGGTGTGTCTTGGGCATGACACTTTCCCTTAGCCTCATCCATCGGATGGGGATGTAAACCGGGCGGTCCTATGTATCGGTCTATCCTCCGAGCACGTTAAAGAACCATAGGTTTCTATTCGATAATAAGAGTAGGGCAGGTTCCCGGATTCCTATGTATCCTTCCCCCTTTCTCTGGGACGGCTCTAAATAACCTGTACTGTGTTGATGAGCCGTTATACAACATTCAAATCAATTCAGACTCGTTGTGCAATAATAATCATAAATAACATATCGCTCTGCAAAATGCCGTTTGAGTCGCCTGACCAAACAATCCGTTTTTTGAAAAGACAATGTCCTGCTCAGTGTGTAGAAACAAAAACTCACCTTCTATTATACTAAGAGAAGCACAGTGCCTGTCGAATTGTATTATCGCATAAATTAAATTAACAGTGTCCAGACACAGCTACTGAGGCAAAAAAAAGAGCTTGATCAATGAAACTATTGAATCAAAAACGGGACATTATAAATGCCTCAACAAATCGTTTAACCTAACTTGTACTAGATCTACATTTACAATATAGTTTGATATTTATTTGTCCATAAACAATATCAATGTCTGTCTACCTTATCGGCAGTTATGTATCAGCAAAATAGATATTATTTAACTTCTGGGATCGATTATAGGGAAATCCTTCATATAATCGAACCAAGCATGATTTCCCTATAATCGATCCAAGCAGTTAAATAATTTATGTTTGCATTTTAAATAAGTTTATGTATTCTTACGAATTGCGGTAGATGTAAAGTACTGGTTTTACCCAGGATAAG
>JAWPHD010012579.1:0-74836 GCA_037043455.1 Cyrtodaria siliqua
ATAGCTTCTTACACATATATGTTGCCCTCATCACCCCCACTCCCCCCACCATCCACCCCCGCCTCTCTCCCACCCCCAACACGCACCCCACTCAAAACTCGAATTCTTTTTTTTAGCTCTACTGTCTGTTAACTTTTCTTCAAACGACTTCTCCTCAGAAACCGCTTGGCTAATTTTGACCAAACTTCACATGGATGATCCTTAGATGAATGCATTTTAGATTTGTTAAAATTAGTTCAGCGCTACATCCAAGATGGCTGCCATTACCATATATGGTTGAAACCTTAAAAAATCTTCTTCTCCAGAACCGCTGGACAGATTTCAACAGTTTTTCTTTTAAAATGATCGCCAACGCCTAGACAATCAAGTTTGTTCAAGGAAAGTCCCCGGGGTAAAAAATGGCCGTGCCCCGGGGGTCCAAAGTTTGTATATTGAGGTTTTGCATGTTTTTCATATAGACATATAGGAAAAAACTTTAAAAAATCTTCTTCTCTGAAACCACAAGGCACAGAGCTCTCATGTATTACATGTAGCATCAGCTTATGGTCCTGTACTAAGTTTGTTCAAATGGTGACCCTGGGGTCAAATTTGTCCCCGCCCCGGGGGTCACAGTTTTACATAGACTTATATAGGAAAAACAATTAAAAAATCTTCTTCTTGGAAACTACAAGAGCCAGAGGTTTGATATTTTGCATTTACTATAATCTTATGGTCCTTTACCAATTTTTAGCTCTACTGGCCAACGGCCAGCAGAGCTTATGGGATGGTGTGTTGTCTGTCGTCCGTCGTCCGTCTGTCTGTCGTCTGTCGTCCGTTAACTTTTCTTCAAACGACTTCTCCTCAGAAACCGCTTGGCTAAATTTGACCAAACATTACATGGATGATCCTTAGATGAATGCTTTTTAGATTTGTTAAAATTAGGTCAGCGCTACATCCAAAATGGCTGCCATTACTATATATGGTCGAAACCTTAAAAAATCTTCTTCTCCAGAACCGCTGGACAGACTTCAACAGTTTTTCTTTTAAAATGATCGCCAACGCCTAGACTATCAAGTTTGTTCAAATAAAGTCCCCGGGGTCAAAAATGGCCGTGCCCCGGGGGTCCAAAGTTTGTATATTGAGGTTTTGCATGTTATATAGGAAAAAACTCTTCTTCTCTGAAACCAGAAGGCGCAGAGCTCTCATGTATTACATGTAGCATCAGCTTATGGTCCTCTAATAAGTTTGTTCAAATGGTGACCCTGGGGTAAAATTTGTCCTCGCCCCGGGGGTCACAGTTTTACATAGACTTATATAGGATTTTTTTTTAAAAAATCTTCTTCTCGGAAACTACAACAGCCAGAGGTTTGATATTTTGCATTTATTATAAGCTTATGATAATCCTTTACCAAGTTTGTTCAAATGGTCACCCTCGGGTCACATTTGCCCCGCCCCAAGGGTCACATGTTTTACATAGACATGTAAAGGGAAAAACTTAAAAAATCTTCTTCTCTGTCTTCTCTGAAACTGCAAGAGCCAGAGGTTTAATATTTTGCATTTGCTATAAGCTTGTGGTCCTCTATCAAGTGTGTTCAAATGGTGACCCAGGGGTCACATTTGGTCCCACCCCGGGGGTCACAGTTTTACATAGGCTTGTATAGGGAAAAACTGAAAAAAAATCTTCTTCTCTGGAACCACATGGCACAGAGCTCTCATGTATTACATGTAGCATCAGCTTATGGTCCTCTACTAAGTTTGTTCAAATGGTGACCCCGGGGTCAAATTTGTCCCCGCCCCGAGGGTCACAGTTTTACATAGACTTATATAGGATTTTTTTTTAAAAAATCTTCTTTTCGGAATCTACAAGAGCCAGAGGTTTGATATTTTACATTTATTATAAGCTTATGGTCCTTTACCAAGTTTGTTCAAATGGTGACCCTGGGGTCACATTTGGCCCCGCCCCAAGGGTCACATGTTTTACATAGACATGTATAGGGAAAAACTTAAAACATCTTCTCCGAAACTGCAAGAGCCAGAGGTTTAATATTTTGCTGTTGCTATAAGCTTATGGTCCTTTACCATTTTTGTTCAAATGGTGACCCTGGGGTCACATCTGGCCCCACCCCGGGGGTCACAGTTTTACATACATGCTTGTATAGGGAAAAACTGAAATAAATCTTCTACTCTGGAACTGCAAGAGCCAGAGGTTTAATATTTTGCATTTGCTATAAGCTTATGGTCCTTTACCAAGTTTGTTCAAATGGTGACCCTCGGGTCACATTTGACCCCGCCCCAAGGGTCACATGTTTTACATAGAGATGTATAGGGAAAAACTTAAAAAATCTTCTTCTCTGAAACTGCAAGAGCCAGAGGTTTAATATTTTGCATTTGCTATAAGCTTATAGTCTTTCAACCAGTTTGTTCAAATGGTGACCAATTGGTCACATTTGGCCCCACCCTGTGGGTCACAGTTTTACTTAGGCTTGTATAGGGGAAAACTGAAAAAAATCTTCTTCTCTGGAACCACATTGCACAGAGCTCTCATGTATTACATGTAGCATCAGCTTATGGTCCTCTACCAAGTCTGTTCAAATGATGACCCTGGTGTCAAATTTGGACGCGCCCCGGGGTAACAGTTTTTAGCTCTACTGGCCCATGGCCAGCAGAGCTTATGGGATGGTGTGTTGTCTGTCGTCCGTCGTCTGTCTGTCTGTCTGTCGTCCGTTAACTTTTCTTCAAACGACTTATTCTCAGAAACCGCTTGGCTAATTTTGACCAAACTTCACATGGATGATCCTTAGATAAATGCTTTTTAGATTTGTTAAAATTTGGTCAGCGCTACATCCAAGATGGCTGCCATTACCATATATGGTCGAAACCTTAAAAAATCTTCTTCTCCAGAACCGCTGGACAGATTTCAACAGTTTTTCTTTTAAAATGATCGCCAACGCCTGGACTATCAAGTTTGTTCAAATAAAGTCCCCGCGGTCAAAAATGGCCTTGCCCCGGGGATCCAAAGTTTGTATATTGAGGTTTTGCATGTTTTTCATATAGACATATAGGAAAAAACTTTAAAAAATCTTCTTCTCTGAAACCACAAGGCACAGAGCTCTCATGTATTACATGTAGCATCAGCTTATGGTCCTCTACTAAGTTTGTTCAAATGGTGACCCTGGGGTCAAATTTGTCCGCGCCCCGGGGGTCACAGTTTTACATAGACTTATATAGGATTTTTTTTTTAAAAATCTTCTTCTCGGAAACTACAGCAGCCAGAGGTTTGATATTTTGCATTTACTATAAGCTTATGGTCCTTTACCAAGTTTGTTCAAATGGTGACCCTCGGGTCACATTTGGCCCCGCCCCAAGGGTCACATGTTTTACATAGACATGTATAGGGAAAAACTTAAAAAATCTTCTTCTCTGAAACTGCAAGAGCCAGAGGTTTAATATTTTGCATTTGTTATAAGCTCATGTTCCTTTACCAATTTTGTTCAAATGGTGACCCCGGGGTCACATTTGGCCCCGCCCTGGGTGTCACAGTTTTACATAGGCTTGTATAGGGAAAAACTGAAAAAAATCTACTTCTCTGGAACCACATGGCACGGAGCTCTTATGTATTACATGTAGCATCAGCTTATGGTCCTCTACTTAGTTTGTTCAAATGGTGACCCTGGGGTCAAATTTGTCCCCGCCCTGGGGGTCACAGTTAAAAAATCTTCTTCTCTGAAACTGCAAGAGCCAGAGGTTTAATATTTTGCATTTGCTATAAGCTCATGGTACTCTACCAATTTTGATCAAATGGTGACCCAGGGGTCGCATTTGGCCCCGCCCCGGGGGTCACAATTTTACATAGGCTTGTATAGGGAAAAACATCTTCTTCTCTGGAACTGCAAGAGCCAGAGGTTTAATATTTTGCATTTGCTATAAGCTTATGGTCCTCTACCAAGTTTGTTCAAATGGTGACCCTGGTGTCAAACTTCTTCTTCTCTGAAACTGCAAGAGCCAGAGGTTTAATATTTGCATTTACTATAAGATTATGGTCCTCTACCAAGTTTGTTCAAATGGTGACCCTGGGAAATAAAATTTGACACCACTCCGTGGGTCACAGACTTATATAGGAAACACATTAAAGTCTTCTTCTCTGGAACTACAAGTGCCAGAGGTTTAATATTTTGCATTTACTATTCTCTTATGGTCCTTTACCAAGTTTGTTCAAATGGTGACCCTGGGTTCACATTTGGCCCCGCCCAAGGGATCACGTTTTACATAAACTTGTATAGGGGAAAACTTAAAAAATCATTTCTCTAAAACCACAAAGCACACAGCTCTCATATATTACATGTAGCCCTGGGGTCACATTTGGCTCTGTCCCAGGTGTTACCCTCTCACACCTTCATTTTGTATTTGATCTTTGCCAAACTTTGTCAGGGTCTTAAACTGTCTATATCAATCTTGTTATACACAACAGAGCCCACATTTCTTGAACAATCTTAATCAAACTTGCACAGATTGTATATGACCATAAGATTTTGAAGAAGTTCAATAATGTGCCAGTACTGAGGTGATCGCTTTAGGGCCATCTTGGCCCTCATGTATTGGTTCAAATTTACTCAGGTGAGCGATATAGGGCCATCATGACCCTCTTGTTTAAAAATCTTCTTCTCGGAAACTACAAGAGCCAGAGGTTTGATATTTTACATTTATTATAAGCTTATGGTCCTTTACCAAGTTTGTTCAAATGGTGACCCTTGGATCACATTTGGTCCCGCCCCAAGGGTCACATGTTTTACATAGACATGTACAGGGAAAAATCTTCTTCTCTGAAACTGCAAGAGCCAGAGGTTTAATATTTTGCTGTTGCTATAAGCTTATGGTCCTTTACCAATTTTGTTCATATGGTGACCCTGGGGTCACATCTGGCCCCTCCCGGGGGTCACAGTTGTACATAAACGCTTGTTTTAAAACATTTAATTTCTTTTTAAAAAAAAAATTTGATTCGATTGATTTATTTCATTATTTTTTATTGATTATTATCTTTTTTTGATATTTTTTTTTAATTTTTTTTTTTTTTAAATATTTAAAAAAAAAATTATTTTTTATTTTTTTGATTTTTGATTTTTTTAATTTTTTATTATCTCTACTGACCAACTTGGAAAACCAGCCAGATCGGACCAGAAATGGCGGAGTTATGGCTCCTGATTTAGTTAAAAATGCTATATTTTACCTCTTTAAGCTGATAGTCACTCGCTTCATTGATGTCATAAGAGCCATATTAGCCAGTAGAGCGTCCACAGGCCCTCTTGGGCCTCTTGTTTTTTTTACATATTTCTGTGTAGTTTTGGTCAATTCTTACACATAGTTATGTTGTGCTCCCAACCCCACCCCACATTGTTGTAGACTTGTTTTCTGATGGTGTATACTAGATATAAATTTATTATTCTCTGAAAAATCGAATAGTCGAGCTGCGCTGTTCTCCGACAGCTCTTGTTTTAATTTGATGTAGCGCCAGAATGGTTTACTGTTGTTTTGGTCGAGTCCATCTTGTATGGTTTGGTCGACGAAGTTGTCTTCAGCCTGTTTGAATTCTCTTTTGCAATACTTCTGGTGGCGTTTATAGTCGTTCCACTGTTTGGTCTTCTTCGCCTATTTGAAGAGTCTAGCTTTGCGACTTAAGATTCTCTTGAGGCCTACCAATGGACAGAATGGTTCCCTTTACACATCTTTGATGGGATATGTCTATCAACAATGTAACTGATTTCATCTTTGAAGGTTTGCCATAGTTCTTCTATGTATTCACCTCTTGTTACGGATGCAGTGAAGTCTCGAGATAGGGATTCAGTTTCTTTGTGTATCTCATCCCAGTTGGCCTTTGAGTACAGGTACCATTTGCGAGGATTCTTCTTAGTGTAGTGTGGTTTGATGTCCGGGTCCGTGACTACCATTGCATGGTCAGAAATAACAGGGATGCTTGATGAAGATTTAAGGGCGATGGATTGTTTGTGAAGACCAAGTCTAAAATGTTTTCCTGTAGGATTGGTTCGTTGTGAACTTGAGTAAGACCGTCTTCAACAGATAGATCTATCAGGGCCTGCTGGACTTCTCTTTCCGGTGCATTAGGTTGTACTGTTAGTGTTTCCCAGTCAATGTTGGGGCAGTTGAAGTCTCCTGCAAGTAGGATTTCTGTTTGTTGGTTCTTGACAACTCTTTTAGAGAAGTGCTCAGGTTGTTGATGGCGTCAATGTTTCTGTGTAGCATGTAGAATGATGAAAGGTATGTCTTTCCTGGTTTTCAACTTAATCTTAGTCCAGGCGATTTCACACTCTGTCACTAATTCTGGTTGTTCGTCTGCCACTAGGCCTTTTTTATGCATATAAATACACCTCCTCCTCCACTACCTCTGTCATTCCTATGTACCACTTAGTTTGGGGGAAATATTTCACATGATTTCACTGCATTACGTTGAGGGTCCTTTCCCGGTTTAATTCCTCTAAACCAAGCTTCAGTTCCGCATATGAGATCTGATTTCACATAGCTAATTGCTGCTTTGGATTCAGATTTATGTACCATTATGTTGCAAATATTTATAGTTAAAAGTCTAAGGTTTCTTTCCTGTGGGGAACGAATTTCATATGGGTCAGTTTTATCTTTTGTTGATGATTCTTTTTTGCTATGGCTGTCAACGACTTCGTTGATTGAATGTGGTGCTTTGCTGTGCTTGCGGTTGGTTTTGTTACTCTTTATTTCTTTAAAGTTACTGCTTGTAAATAGTGGGCTGAACTGTGTAGAACTCGATTCCATTGAGGAACTCATCCCAGACAATGGGGGAAAACATGTTGGTGGTGGGCACTTCAAAGCTTCTGAATGTGAAGCTGTCGATGTTTATACTGTCACAGATGCAACAGTGCTATACGACGTTAATACCTTCCAGTCGGTTCAGAATTTCTCTTTCAATTTGATTTGTTAACATACATGTACGAAACCACCTTAAGTTGAGTTCATGATTACCGTGCAGTCTATCATATAGGTTTTTAAACCAACTTTTCTCTTCTCTATGATTTATTCCTTCTTCTAACTAGAGATGACCGGGTACAGGACGTTTCGTACCTTGGGCGTTTCGTAGCCTGGATGTTTCGAACTCAGATGACCGCCTGATCGTAGTATGCCAAGACACAGAATAAACTAAAGCCGACATGTCATTTATTCTCTTTCACCTTAATCCAATCAAGCTTCCTGTCCAGGTAACTTGCTCTGAATTTAATTGATTCTGTTATAAATAGTTTGCCTCAAACTCAGTGAATTTTGAAACTTTTCAAAACTTACGGTTGGAATCGTCACAAACCCAACAACCGCTAGGGGACATTCAGTCAGTACTAATCGCTTACAGTATAACAGTCGCTCAACTAAAGCCCTTGCATACACTAAATATGGTTGAATAGAATGCCACACTCACTTATACGAAAGTTAATAAATCATTTATACCCAATGCAATTTTTACAAACAGCACACTGTCCTTCCTCATTTCCCAAACTGTCTTAGTTTATCAACTATCCTTGTCTTAAGGCAGCATTGCTCGCACCACTTTTAACAATGTAATCCAAAAGATAATTAGTAGGCTGGTTTAAATAAGTACTGAAACCATAAGCCCGTGAGTCACTGACTAAAAGGGCTTCAAACATTTACCATTGAATGTTTAGTCAACAAAACAGTTTAAGAAATAAAAATCACTTCCCTTTTTCTTCACCGAACGTCGAACCGTCCATCCGAATATACATCAACTTAGACCCGTTATCGACTTAAGCCACGAATCGATCCCACCGCTGCCACCAATGTAAAACTGTTACCGCTCAACATATCTAGAGTACGCAGATATTAACACACGACGAACGTAATATTTACTCGATATATATTTAATTAAACTTATGAAATTGTTTGCTTTCTTAGGCTTAAATACTAAAAAGTTCTTCAGTGCCTTCCTTTGTTATCCGATCATGTTTAAAAAACCTGTAGAAAACAAACCTGATATGGATACGGGGAAACGTACTGCTTCATGAAGTGTCGGCCTAGGGTAGTTACATAATGGCGGCTAGTAAATAACTCTCGTTTCCTAGGGTAGTCACATAATGGCGGCTAGTAAATTACTCTCGTTTCCTAGGGTAGTCACATAATGGCGGCTAGTAAAGTGTCGACCTAGGGTAGTCCCATAATGGCGGCTAGTAAATACAGGGTTCAAATTTAACACTTATTTACTTGCTAAAATGCAAGTAGATTTTTGCAGATTGCAAGTAGAAAATGTTAGCACTTGCTAAATTTTGCAATTTGACAAAAGAAGCCCGCTAAATCTAAATCTATATTTCTTTACTAAACATATTACATCACACTTAGTAAAATAGATGAATAGTATTATGATACATTATTACCTTGTTGCATCAGCTGAGGGATAAAATGTCATCATTTACATGTACAGCATTCCCGTTACAATGAATCGAATGCTCTAAATTAATAATTAATGCAAGTCCCTTCATTAAAAAAGCAAGTAGAACATCTTGGCATATGCTTTTTTAGCAAGTGGCTAAAACTGTTAAATTGGATCCCTGACATAATTCTCGTTCCTAATTTAAAGTGCCATATTTGGTTTATATCGCATTGTTCATCTATTTGTTACTTTTTTAATGCATTGTTATGTTAAAATTGTGAGTGTTTTTTTTTTGCGTATATGGAAGTGAGTGTATGAATACAATATTTTGACATCTCAGTTTTTGTGTTTTTTAAAGGGAGTATTCATTCATGAAACAAGTTCTTTCTTAGAAGAAACATGACCCCCACTTTTCTGTGGATTTTTTTGGCAGCATATGTGGGCCATTTGTGATGAGAATGTATTATTTTTAGCTCGACTACTCGAAGAATAAGAGAGCTCCTGTAATTACCCCGGGGTCGCCGTCGGTGTCGGCGTCCCACATCAAGGTTTGCGTGTAAGCTGTGTTTACAAGTCTATATTTCTTACATTTCTTATCCTAGCACAACCAAATGTGTTCATGGGCTTCCTTATAGCATTATCTTAAGAGGTGCATAAGCAATTTTGGTTCCTGTAACCCATGGGCTCCCATGGAACCCAAATTATGATAGCCCTTAAAATATGTCTGTTTCACATCAAATTTTGCGTGTAAGCTGTGTTTACAGGTCTATATCACTTACATTTCTTGTCCTAGCTGAACTAAATTTTGGAATTGGTTTCCTTATAGTATGTTGTAAAGGGTTGGATAAGTAATTTTGTCTTCTGCAAATTTTGGGCTCCCATGGAACCCAAATTGTGATGGCCCATACAATGTGCAATAAAGGCAGATCTAGGTTTGCATGTAAGCATGTATATATCTATAATTTTGGTTTGGGATTTGTTATAGCATAATGCATCTTATTACTTCACCCATATTGGGGCATGGGCTCCCTCCTCCCCCCCACCCACCCCTACCCCCTATCCTCTCCACCTTTTTTATTTTATTTATTTTTTACACATTTCTGTGTTGTTTTAATCAATTCTTACACATATATGTGCCCCCTCACACACTCGAAACCATGATATTTATATTTAATAATTTATTGATTTTTAAATATTTCTGTGTTTTTTTGGTCAATTCTTACACATATGTTGCTATCTTCCACCCCCCCCCCTGCTTCTCTCCCCGCCTCCCCTCCCCCACCCCCCCCCCCCCCACACCCACACACTCGAAACTCTTTTTTTTTTCTTTTTTCTTTTTACATATTATTGTGTTGTTTTGGTGAATTCTTACATAGCTTCTTTAATACACATATATGTTGCCCTCACCACCCCCCGCCTCTACCACATCCCCACTCAAACTCATTTTTTTTTTTTATATATATTTTTGTGTTGTTTTGGTGAATTCTTACATAGCTTCTTACACATATATGTTGCCCTCACCACCCCCACTCACCCCCACCATCCACCCCGCCTCTCTCCCAACCCCATCCTGCACCCCACTCAAAACTCGAATTTTTTTTTTTTTTTTTTTTTTTACATATTTCTGTGTAGTTTTGGTCAATTCTTACACAACCCAACCCCACTCCACATTGTTGTAGCCTTGTTTTCTGATGGTATATACTAGCTATAAATTCATTATTCTCTGAAAAATCGAATAGTCGAGCTGCGCTGTTCTCCGACAGCTCTTGTTTTTAATTGGGCCTGGATATGAAAGACAACATGGTATTTAAATTTTAATTTCCTACACAACTCAATGCAAAAACCAATGGTCGTGTTACACCTAAGACCCAACCTTTAGGATTAATTACACTAAATGAGTCGGATGTGCTCGCCTGGAGCATTCGAAAGTAGTTCTGTACTAAATGGTGCTAATCTTTTCTGTTTTTCAATGCAGTGCAGTTTCCTGTTATTTTTTGGCTGTAACTGTATTCTTGACATGTTGTTGATATTTGAAAATGCAGCTCATCATGTTTTTGACAGTTTTTGACGAACATTTCAAAAGTGAAAGTATCAGGGTATGAAATTGCAAGGGGTAAACAATAACGATATTCAGCCCCCTATTTCCTTGTTGATGTTTAATAGCAGACATATTTATTTGCATGATAAAGTAAGTTTCCCAGAGTTCTTTACAGGTTGTCAACATTCTCATTTTACTATGGAAGGGGCATGGGGACTCATTTACGCTATTATAACCTTCACACCGGTGTCCAGGCCCCTGAGACGCACACTCCGGTATGGCTCTTGTAAATTTCGTACACATACCCATTTCTAATAATAATAAAAGGTACAGCCTAAATGGGGATTTATTCAGTTTGAGTAATAAACTTAAAATTTCAAACTGTATAATTGAGGATACTGCACTCATCATTCTTTTACGTGTAAAAACATATCGATATTCACTAGCCTAATAAATTGGCTCCTATTTGCAGTTTTTTTTTATAATTCTATGTTCTATGTAACTGTAACTCACCAATACGAAAAATAAATAAAAAAGCATTAAACGTGCATTTTAACACACTACGAGATTCACATGCATGTGTTCGTACAAACTCTGTCAATTTCAGATAAGTTCATAATCTATCGATATTTTGCAAAGTTGCGTGAACGTAGGTGCAATGGTCAGGTTCTCAACGATATCCCAACATACACTCAAGTGATATGAAAACGCAACACGGGAATTTCCGCTATATATTGTATGTACAATATGCTGCTTTTAATCGAATGGTACATGGCTACGTAAGACCTTTCCTTTTGGAAAAAATACTAAAACAACAAATAATACAGCAAATAGTATTCCTTCAATGTTTCATTATTCACAGAGTACGCGTTTGGCTCAATCATGTGAGCAAACTTAGGATGCAACATTTTGAAAACTATTTACGTTAAATACAGTACTGAACTAGCTCAATTTTTCAAAGAGCTACTTCAACATTTATGAAGTTCTTGTTACAAAGTATAGTGTGATTAAAAACGTCTACAACATCACAGTTGTGTCCTTTCTCTAGTTAACTGCAACTTTCTTTTTAAAAAACATCTTGGGATTTCTTTGGAATATTATGTGCAATTAAGTGTGCAGTATATACAATATATAGCGGAAATTCCCGTGTTGCAATTTCATATCACTTGAGTGTACTGTTGTTTTGTTTGATCAAATCCACACCTATATCAATGATGTTCTCCACGTCCCACCCCATCCCATCCCCAAACCATCCTCCACCCCATCACCACTACCCGATTATTTTATTTTTTTTACATCTCTGCGTTTTGCATTATTAAGATATTAACATTTAAATTTGAACAAAATCATTTACATATAAAACAATTTAGATTCAATCCAGATACACAGATGAAATTATCAATCAAATAAAATGAAATGAGGTCACAATAAAAAATTGCTAGATTCTCATCCCCTTCCTCCCCGAGTTGCCTTTCGACCACAAATTTCTTTAAAACGACAGCATTTTTGGATTAAAACTGATTAAAAAAAAATGAAATGTCACACCATGCCCCAAATTTTACTATAATTTGTATGAGATTCTAATAATTTTATATCGGCCTCGAGTCTCTATACCCGCCCCTCCTCTCCCATCAACCCAACCCCACATTGTTTTAGCCTTGTTTTGTGATGGTATATAATGGCAAAATAATTCATTATTGTCTGAAAAATCGAATAGTCGAGCTTCGCTGTTCTCCGACAGCTCTTTCTTTATTATAAACTGCGTAATAAATTCTTACTTAGTGGTGGAGAAAAAAAAATCTGATTCTAATAATATATAAATTACATGTATTTTCAAAATTATTCATGGAAATGCTGGAAACTGGAACCCGATTAAGATTTTTAGTCATTGGCTTATTGTAGTCTAAATCAAAGATCCAGTCCAGAAGACTCCTTAAATTAATATTTAATCAGACCATATTTAATAAATCCATCAAATAGTTTATAATTACTTATTATTGCAGAGAAAAAAACACCTGGGGATTTGAACTCGGATCTTCTGCATAGAAGTCGGGAGCTCTAACAATTAGGCCACGGCGTCAAACGCGTGACGTTATAATTAAATAGTATATATTGTAATGCATTAGTCTGATTCTGTGACTCCTGATACTCACGCAAGACGTGAATACTGTGAATAGTAGCGTCAGTAGTGCTTATTAACCGCAAAGTCAATTGAAATTGTCCTATTTAGTCGTATTTATCGATTATTGGTCGATAATTGGTCACTGGCGAGACAGTTAGTCAGTACTCATTTATCCTCATCGATTGCGGAATTTAACGAAAAGTTCCGATGGCATTGATCGTACATAGTCGGCCAATTCCGTCAGTCTTCGGTCATACCGACATGCTGCGAATGGCCCCGGACAAGGGACATCGCGGAGGAGGCCCGAAGACAAATTACAATGTCGATTTCCGGAAATAGCTACTCGTTTCCCGTTCCGTATGCTTGACTCTCATATACTTGTTTGAAATCGGAAACCAAAGGGATAATTTTTTTCAAACTCATAGTATGTGGACAGAAGTTGATATCGTATAGAGGTACGCGCCAGGGATAAATCCATAAATCCCCTATAAAAAATGAATAATTAGGGAAAAACAAATGGGTTTTAACATTTAATTTTCACCAAAAACATGTTATTTGAAACAAGCATACTGTCGTTTTATAGTAGGAATCTTTTCCAATGAAACAAAAATACTTTGAAGTTTGCATCAGATGACAAACTTCCTATGACATGAATTGTGAATTGCACCAATCCCTAACGAGTATGCAAAATAGTAGTTCAGTACAATGAATTTGCAAGACGTCAGTATAAACACGTAAATATGGGCGAATATTGACATTTCCTGATACATTGAAAGGAAATGGAGCTTGTAAATGCATATTACCTGATTAGCACAAGGTTCTTTGCTGATTAGCTTCACATGAAGACAGGACGTTGTATAATTGGCTTTTATCTTCACATGAAGACAGGAAGTTGTTTCATGATAATCTAATTATCAATTTAAATTCACTGTTTGACCGCATCTGCTATGATCCAACATACCGCATCAGAGTCTAAGGGAAACTTCATTGCCCAATAATACACCAATGAAACTCAGTGACGCCGGTGCACATTGGACAGGACCTCCGGATTCAAGTCCGGCATGGTATCCACTGTGTCGCGTCAGCCCTTATGCCCTATTGAAAACAACCAATATGGCGTTTTTGGCATTTGTCGGATTTCTGTTAAATTAATCAGTATCTTAATCCATAAATTTCAAATTGTCTTGTTTTGTGTTTGTTTTAAATACATTTGGGTACTCAGTTATGGCAGTGTATGATGACTGTTAAGCCAAAACAGTTAAATACTTTCCAGTTTCACCGATGAAAGCAAAATGGTGAAATCTTAGACTGAATTTAACGGCGAAAACGAGGTTTCTTCACCTTCTCGAAGCCATACGAGACTTCAGTCAACTTCGCTATATCTTCATTATTGGTCACCATTCACTACTTATAAGTTCAAAATTTTACACAAGAAATCTTCACACAAAACCAAACTTCTACACAAGTATTCTGTATTTACTCATTCTAACCCTGCATTGTACAATCTGCATTTAAAATACAGAAGCATTGATTGTTTCATGAACACCACATTCAACTGCAAAAGTAGAATTACCTGAGTAGTCACCTGAGTTATTGGCATAGATAATTGGCTGAATAGAGCATACAGTGTGCTTTGATTAAAAAACACGTGACAGATATACAGTTACAGCTTAATGAATATATCCCTTATATCAAGTGGAACTGAAGCTTGAAAATATGTTCATGTAACTGGGAATAAGGTCAATATAACTTTTACTAAAATATTAAATATAATGTTGGTTCTCGATTACTACCTTTAGTTAAAGGTGTCAATATGAACATTGCTGGTGATATATTTTCCCATGGCATAATAGAGCTTCTGTTAATAAGTTGCTTTCAGGTTACTTAGCTAAATGTTAGGTCACTGTTAATGTAAATAGAAAACAATGAATGCTCATGGACTCTATGTATCAATATGCAGTTTCAGGTTAAGTGCAACCAGGGACGTAATATAGAGCCCTGGTGCAACATAACCCCTCCAGATAATTTGAGGACCATCCCCACTTTATTTAAATAAGATTAAAGTTTGCATCATCGCACAAGTTTAAATACACATTGCATTCCAAAAATGGAAACTGTTTCGTGTTTCTGAATTCTTTAGGAACATTTAACACCAAAAAAACAATAATTGAAAATTGAGATTTTGACATTTCAATAACATGCTGTTTTCACCCACAAATGTAATAAATGAAAGTGTTTTACAGCTCGTCGACACATACATTGGTCATATTGTTTGCAAAAACTGACGAAAGATGAAAAAATGAAGTAGTAATTGAAAATTAATGTCAATGTATAAAAATTATATTTCTTATTATTTTCATGACTATTGATTCCTTAAAGAAAATCTATCACCATTTCTTCAGATTCATAATATTAAATATAATGTTGGTTCCCACTAAATACCTTTAGTTAAAGGTGGCAATATGAACATTACTTGTGATACATTGTGTCAGTATGAACATTACTTGTGATATAGTGTGTCAATATGAACATTACTGGTGATATATTGTGTCAATATGAACATTACTTGTGATATATTTTCCCATGACATAATGGAGCTTCTGTTAATAAGTTGCTTTCAGGTTACTTAGCTAAATGCTAGGTCACTGTTAATGTAAATAGAAAACAATGAATGCTCATGGACTCTATGTATCAATATGCAGTTTCAGGTTAAGTTCAGCCTGGGACGTCATATAGAGCCCTGGTGCAACATTACCCCTCAGAATATTTTAAGGACCATCCCCTCTTTATTTCAATAAGATTAAAGTTTACATCATCGCACACGTTTAAATACACATTGCATTCCAAAAATGGAAACTGTTTCGGAATTCTTTAGGAACATTTTACACAAAAAAAAAATTGAACATTGAGATTTTGAAATTTCAATAAAATGCTTTTTTTTCACACATACATGTAATGAATGAATGGTGTTTTCTGGCACGTCGACACATAAATAGGTCATATTATGCGCAAAAACTGATGAAATATGAAGAAATGAAGTAGTAATTGAAAATTATTGTAAATGTATAAAAATGTTATTTCGTATTATTTTCATGACTATTGATTCCTTAAAGAACATCTATCAATATAGATTGTGATTTTTTTTTCAGATTTAATCTACAGATAAGCGTGCAGTGCAAAATACGCAGCTAGGTCTTGAAAATTTACTTCATTTTGGATGGGATAAAAAGTCAACGTTTTTCAAAACTGTTCGGTGTATGCCTTTAAACTGTCAAAGGTCAGTCAATTTCGGGGGAAAATAAAACTTCATAGTTCCATTGGTAGTGATTAAAAGTAAAGAATACATTGACGAAAAATATTAGAACTGTTTTGGTGCAAATTAATGATTTTTGGAAATTATCAAAAATCTCTGCGATCCCTCAGGGGCCTAGGAATCTTTATGTGAGGAAGCTATCCAGCTGGCTTGCGGAACGTCGGTGGTTCTACCCAGGTGCCCGCCCGTGCACGAAAATTGCCCGGAGGGGCACCTGGGGTCTTCCTCCACCAGTGGGAGCTGGAAAGTCGCCATATGACCTTAGCTGTTGGTGCGACTATAAACTCCAATTCAATTCAAAAATCTCTGACTCTTTTTAATTAAGAGAACATTGTTTATCAACATTTTGTTCTTTTATCTAATGCAGAAGACCTGACAATGTCCAGTTCGATGCAACATTGCTTACACATTATGTGTTACCATTCCAAAATGGTAAGTAGTCAATTTCACTGGTAAGCATATGAAAAAATATTCTAGCGGTCTTTAAATTATTTTGAGGAGTATATTTAAAATAGAAAGATGTTTTTGCTAAACGTATCAAACTAACGTTTCACGCATGGTTTTAAAAGTTTAATCGGTCAATTTTGTTGTTACTTTAAATATAAAATTGATTTCCTGACGTTATTGGTCAATTATTTTTCAGGCATCCTGTTAAGACGACAATAATACAAGCCATGTCATGTAGTGTGTGTAGTAAAGGATGTACCCAGTCGTGCAGTCTTAAAAGCGACATGAGCACACATAGAGGCGAGAAACCATTTAATTGTAGCGTGTGCAGTAAAAGATTTATCAATTCAAGCAACCTGAAAGTCCACATGCGCACACATACAGGCGAGAAACCATTTACGTGTAACGTGTGCAGTAAAGGATTTACCCAGTCGTGCAGTCTTAAAATCCACATGCGCACACATACAGGCGAGAAACCATTTAAGTGTAACATGTGCAGTAAAGGATTTACACAGTCGTGCAGTCTTAAACTCCACATGCGCACACATACAGGCGAGAAACCATTTAAGTGTAACGTGTGCAGTAAAAGATTTTCAACCTCGGGTGAAGTTAAAATACACATGTCCATACATACAGGTGAGACTCTATTTGAATGTTGCGTGTGTCGTAAAGGGTTTACCACGTCAAGCAATCTTAAACACCACATGCGCACACATACAGGCGAGAAACCATTTAAGTGTAGCGTATGTTGTAAAAGATATGCATCTTCGTTTGCTCTTAAAATACACAAGTACACACACACAGGCGAGAAACCATTTAAGTGTAGTGTGTGCAGTAAACGATTTAAAACCTCGGGTGAACTTAAAACACACATGTGCGTACATTCAGGTGAGACACCATTTAAATGTAGTGTGTGCAGTAAAGGATTTATCCAGTCATGCAATCTTAAAACGCATATGTACACACATACAGGCGAGAAACCATTTAAGTGTAACGTGTGCAGTAAAGGATTTTCAGCCTCGAGTAAAGTTAAAATACACATGTGCGTACATACAAGTGAGACACCATTTACATGTAGTGTGTGTAGTAAAGTATTTACCCAGTCTGGCAGTCTTAAAAGGCACATGAGCACACATACAGGCGACAAACCATTTAATTGTAGCGTGTGCAGTAAAGGATTTAACAATTCAAGCAACCTGAAAATCCACATGCGCACACATACAGGCGAGAAACAATTTACGTGTAATGTGTGAAGACTGCAGGGGAACTGAAAGTACACACATGGTCGCATATAGAGGAGAAACCATTTAAGTGATTTACCCAGTCGTGCCATCTTAAAAGCCACATGGGCACACATACAGGCGCGACACCATTTACGTCTATCGTGTGAAGTAAAATATTTTCAACTGAATGTGAACTGAAAATACACACATGGTCGCATATAGAGGAGAAACCATTTAAGTGTAACATGTGTAGTAAAAGATTTTCAACTTCAGGTGAATTTAAAATACAAGTACACGTACATGCAGACGAGAAACCATTCATGTGTTGCGTATGTAGTAAACGATTTTCAACTTCATTTCATCTTAAAATACACATGCAGGCAAGAAACCATATAAATGTATCATTTGCAGTAAACGATTTACCCAGTCGTACCAAGTGCACACATACAGACGAGAAACAATTTTATTGTAAGGAGTGTAGTGTGCAGTAAAGCATTTACCAATTCGAATGTGCACATGCAGGCGAGACACCATTTAAGTGTAGCGTGTGTTGTAATGGAATTTTAGATGAACTGAAAATACTCTTAGGCGAGACACTATTTAACAATAGTGTGTGCAGTAAAGGATTTACCCTGTCTGTCGATATTAAAAGCCACATGCGCATACATTCGGGTGAGAATTCATTTAATTGTAGCACGTGTAGTAAAGAGTTTACCAAATCAGGCAATCTTAAAGCCATATATATTCACACATACAGGCGAGACATCATTTACGTGTAGCAAGTGTATTAAAGGATTGCTCACTGTAGGTGAACTGAAAATACGCAAGTGTATGCGTACAGGCGAGACACCATTTACGTGTAGCGTGTAGCGTGTGCAGTAAAGGATGTGCAACTGAAGGTGAGGGTTATTCCATTCAAACATACATGGGACCCCAGGAACGCACTTTTGAAATTGAACACCCACCCATAGATGCAAAATTGAGTTTGAAGCACCAAACTGTACTTTAAATAAACCCGTCCATAGATTTCTTTATGTTATACACATATGGAACTACAGACAAATATGGCAATTATTTGTAGAAGGTCAGTGGTTCTATCCAAGTGCTGTTCGGTGTCTGAAAATGCACCGAATGGCACCAGTGGTGGTCCTCCTCCTCCGTCAATAAAACTGCCCAAATAAATAGGCTTATATCAGGACCTGCTTTATCATTATCATAATCATTGGTGTAATATTTGAATAATTTAAGACTATGTAATTGTATTCAAAAGTTGAGGTTGTTGAAATAATATGATTTTAGCAGTTAAAGTTTAAATTTTGTGGATTTCATGACATTTTTAATGAATATTATTATTATTATTATTATTATTATTATAATGGCAGTCAGTGTGTAAAGACGTGGTGTAATCGGGTGAACGGATTTTATATAAAAATAAACAATTTACTGGAGTAAATGTCAATTCGAATATCATAAAACGATCATGATATAACATGTTAGGCGAAGGTAGCAGTCAAGTTTTCGAAAGTGGTGCTGAAAATATGGAATTTATACAATATTCGGTGTCTATACGAAATACTTTTGGCGCGCTTGAAGACGAGCGGTTGGTGTGTGGTATAAATCAACAAAGAGACAGCAAACGGAGGCGCGCAAATACAGGTAGTGCTGATATGGCCGATATGGCTCATGTTGAATCCTTCGCCGAAATGGATAACAATACCAAAATGTCAGTTTTGTATTGAACACTTATGGATATACAAAATTCACAGAGTGAAATAAAAATATTATGTGAGCGAATAAACTCAACGGACCAGAAAGTTGAACTTGCCGAGAAAAACATTGAGGCCAACACATACAAATTACAACAGCTATCTTACAGAATAATTGAATTAGAGTCAAATACTCGTCAAAATAACTTTATTATCTATGGCTTGGATGAAAATGATACGGGAGATACTGAGCTTTGTCAACAGGTGAGAAACTTTCTCTATAATTCCCTTGAGATTGACACTGACGACATATATATCAAATATGCTCATAGAGTTGGCCTAATACAAAATCGCGCTTCGCATTTTAAAAGACCAGTCCTTTGTACTCTTGGCCATTATAACGAAGTTGACCTCATTAGGCTAAACGCACGTAAATTAAAGGGGTCTCGCTTCTCAGTTGACCGAGATTACCCACTTGAAATAAGGGCTGCTCGAAAAAAACTTTGGTCGAGAGTAAAGGAAATTTGCCGTGAAAATCCTCGTGCAAATGTGCAACTGAGATACCCAGCTAGAATAGCACTGAATGGAAATGTTATTGAGGATGAGTTCCCTCACTGGGACGTCTGTATGCGTGCACCAGCAACACGTACATTTGCATATGACCGCGGTCAGGATACATCTGTGAACACACAGCACCCAATAAATCGGCCTAGCTATGCTAATGTAACTGCACCGTCAAGCCTTCAAATCAATCATATGCAGCAAATGAGCACACAAAGTAGTGATGAAACCATGTGTACAAACCAGGCGCAGACAAATAGTAAATATATGAGCACAATGCCACCACTTATACAAACACAATCGTGCGGAAACCAGTCGTCAGTAAAGCAGTATGCCAGCGTATGTACCGTTAGTAATACACAGCCTATTGTGAATATCTCTAGCGTGTTACCTTCAAGTGTGAATACGAACTCACAGATACAACCAGACGCGCTTTTATTCATATGTCAGATGTGTCGCAGGGTCAGGTGTCGGATCAGTTTACACAGCCTTCGGATGATGATCTCACACAACCTCAGTCACCGTCGATATTACAACCAGGCAAGCAACCGTTACAATCTCAAGCATGTGAACAAAACAACGATACATATTTGTTTTGAGTGCATCAAGGTTATCCAACATAGCACGTGATCGTCCCAAATCGACGGATAGAAAAGTGGTGCGTGGGAGACCACGCAAATCACCGTCCGTGCAAAGTAGAGGTAGGTCGAGAAGTGTCAAGCCAAATCCACGTGCATCACGGGATGCTTCATCTACCCAGTCACAGGAAGACAATACAAACAAGTAGAATGTACAGGGCAGTGTCAGACACGTCAGTTCAAATTATAAACATATCAGATTTGCATTAATCAATATACAAGGTTTAAAATCAAAACGATGTGATAAATTAAAATCTAAAGATATACGCAATGTGTTTGAAAACAATGACATAATATATTTTACAGAAACTTGGGGTGATGACTCCCAAAGCTTTGATTATGACAATTGTGTGTATTATGAACTGAATAGAAGCGAAAAAAAGAAATCCAGTAAAAGAAACTCAGGTGGTGTGCTAATTTTTATACGTAAATGTTTTGCCACTGATGACACGTTGTATTTAAAATGTAGTGACACTCATATATGGATAAAACTTAAAAGTGAGTTGTTTAATTTTGAAAATGACCTTTATGTGTGTTTATGTTATCTACCACCATCAAATTTAAGTAGACAAACACTGAGTGACATTAATTTCTGTGATACTATAATAGACAATATTATACAAATACGGCATGGTACTAATGATAATTGTTATTTCATGGTCACTGGTGATCTTAATAGTAGAGTTGGACAAGAAAGTGATTTTGTTAAAGATGACTCGGTAGACCACATGGACGTTTTACCGGATGATTACGATATATATGTAGAATTACATAGGCAATCCAAAGATATGATTGTCAATGCATATGGGCATTTGTTACTAGACTTTTTAAAACAAACTGGTCTTAGAATTGCAAATGGACGGGTATGTGAAGACAAAGATATTGGGCCTTTCACGTTTGTAGGTAACAAAGGTAGCAGTTTAGTGGATTACTGTATTGTGAATCCAGAGTTATTACAACATTTCTCATCTTTTTATGTCCATGACCCTAATATTTTAACGGACCATTGTCTGTTAGAATTTTCATTTCATTCACAATATTCTGTAGTTGAAAATGTGGTTAAAGAACAACAACATGATGATGCATATACGTTTTATAAATTGAATGATTCTCTTAAAGATGAATATAAAACACGAATTTCAGAGACAGAATTAGTTTGTAAAATTATACATTTATCAAATGAACTAGAAGCAGTAAATGACAGCGTCACAATTGACGATTCAATTAAAGCTTTTATTGTTGTCATGGACGAACTCTGTTCTCCGTTATTTGAAAAAGAAGTTTCAAAAAATATCAATGATAATAGTAATTATAATAAGAGAGCAGATGAATCGTTTGAAAATGCTTGTGGAAGTAGTCGTAAAAACTTCTCTGAGTTACTTAACATATTTAGAAAGAATAAAAAGGAAGTAAATCGTCAAAATATGGTTCATGGAAGAACTGAATATAAAAATGTGGTAAGAAAATATCGCTTCGAACAAGATGTAACTAAAACTGCCGAACTTATGAATGCAAAGTTAAAGAACGCGAAATTGTATTGGAAATTATTAAAAGAGCCGGTCTCTCCCATGAAACCTGATATTATAACAGCAAATACGTTCGCAACCTACTTTAAAGCAATTAATAACCCAAATGACCTATTTTTTCAAGCTGATGATGATGTACTACATTTCAATGAGCGATTTTTAAATTCAGAATGCGATATCATGTTCGCTGAATTAAATGTCGCTATCAATACTGCTGAAATTAAAAAGGCAGTCTCCCAACTAGGTCAAAGTAGGAGTGGAGGGCCAGACAGGCTAATAAATGAGTTTTACATACATGGTATAAACGACCTTATGCCGTATTAAAAACAAATTATTTAATACTATTCTCGATGTTGGATATTTCCCAGAAACCTGGAGCGAAGGTTACATTGTACCAATACACAAAAAGGGAAACACTAACAATGTGAATAACTTTAGAGGTATTACATTACTGAGTACACTAGGAAAACTGTTTACGCGCATATTAAATAACAGACTTACGACGTGGGCCGAAAACTATAGTGTATATATCGAGGCACAGGCCGGTTTTAGAGCAGGCATGATCACTGCTGATAACATATTTGCACGGTATTATATCGCACCTATTAAACAAAGGTGAACAATTATTCTGCGCTTTTGTTGACTTTACAAAGGCCTTTGACTATATAGTAAGTGAAAATGTCTGGTATAAATTAATAAAACTTGGCATTAGAGGGAAAATGTTAAATGTTATCCGTTCAATGTACAACCATGTTAAATCAACGGTTAAGGTTAATACATTACTAAGTGATGAATTTGAATGTCGCTTAGGTGTACGTCAAGTTAAAAGCCTGTCTCCTTTTTTATTTTCCATGAATCTTAAAGATCCACTGACACCCTTCAAAATGCATATTGTGATATATTTTCATATTTAAATCAATAAAGTGAATTGAATGGTAAAAACACTAAAATAAAAAAAACGTTGAAAAAGAAATACTTGTAAAAACAACAGGTATATTTCCCTTCAAGATGGAGTTACCTCCCCTTCATGTTAATTTTGCGCTAAAGATGGCGCTCCACGCTGATGACGTAGATTCCGCCATGCGGCAATTTCCCTGTTGAGGTTTATCATAGACCTACATGGATTTATCATATAACTATTCTGACACAAATAACATGGAGCAAGAATTACTGGACAATGTGATCGAGAATGAGTTCGTTGTACAGCCGTACGTGTATGAGCCACGGCCTGTTGCAAAACAGCAAGCTTATATATCAGTCTTAATCTAAAAGTGATGACAGACTTCGACGCTTTGCTGATTGCAGAGCGAACATACCGACTGGTAATTATATTTTGTAATCGCGTATGATAATTACGTATTGTTTGCTAATCCATTTAAGTATGACAGGGACGTGAGTAAGTCGAATTACGGTGTCTGTTCTGTAAAATGAAACCGTTCGATGAATGTCTTACCCCACCCACCCACCAACGTGACGATGCATCGTACATTTCGTTCTTGTTCATTGCCGGCATATTGTCAAGGTTTATATGTTTTTCTATACAGTAGCATTAGTTTAAATAACTGGTAGGCCTAACATGTATGAAAAGAGTCGAATCGCAATCTCTAGATGTTATGTCTGCTGTGACCCACTAAAGTCACGACGCATCGCCCTTTTGTTATTGTTTATTGCCGAAGTATGTGTCACTGTGTTGTGTTGTTTTTTTTGGCATATATTACCTTCATGTTTTTAGATAAAGTGACCTAGTATGACTAAATGAATTCTGGTCACCGTAATCAAATGCCTGCAAACTGATTTCTTTTATTATAAAAGACAGTATACTTATTTAAAATATGATTTTGCTTGGTCTACAAAGATTAGTGTTTCTTTCAATTACAGGTGTGGCTGTACCCACGGCAGTGCCATGAAAACACAAAATGTTGCCGAGATTATGGGGAAATAGCTTAAAGTGCCAGTCTCATCGCAGAAACTCGTGTGATTGAAACTGCCTAACACCTGAGGTTCTTGAAGTGGCGGGAATTGCAAAATGTTGTTGACATTTTTAAATGATACTATAACTATATTTGAATATATTCTTACTTGAGAAATAAAACCTTATATTTTACTGTGCTGTATTTTCATTGTTTATTTTTTTCCAATATATAGCATTTATAAGGCCAGCAGTATTTTAGGATCAACGGATGATGGAACAAAATGTTGTTTCCAAATTTATAGAATGATTGCGCTGTAACAAGCTAGAATGCGCACCAAAAGTAACTGTCGTAAAAAATAAAATCAACTCCGTATTCAACATATTTTTTTAGATCTCAGCTATAGCTTTTCTTTAAATAGGACTCTATCTTAGATATAGACTATGTTCTAACGCTCAATCATTTCTGACAAACAGTTCATTAATTACACACTATACAAGTTTGACATCGTATTGACAGGTTTACACAATGTATGTGACGTCACTGAGCTTTAGCCCAGATATCCCTATTCTATTTATGTAATCGTGTAACCAACATCAAAACACTCCTAAGAATGTTACACGCATCACTGACCTACACAAAACAAGCATCGGAAGTACATCCTGTGATGTGTTTTATGACTCTCAGCTGCAGTCATGCGGTACCTTTGATGGGCACTTGGTGGGACTAATCAGTGGTTTATGACCTTGTTATGCAATAGCTACTGACAGTTTGCCGGTGTTTGCTTATTGTGAATAACAATGTTAGTTTCATTGCATACTCGCCATTTAAAAGTTACTTTTTGTGTTGGATAATTATACATGTCACAGCGGATCTATTAGGAAACTACTGTACAGTACTGCATTATCCCAACCAACAATAATAATTAATATATTAAATAATACATGTTCTAAACATAAGTGAATCTGAAAGTGGAAATGTTCATTATGGCTTAAATAGTGTAAATTTCACCGGTCACATATAGGATCCATAAGCGAGTCAACTCAAAAGCACCGAAGTTGAAACACAGGCATTGGATATTTATCATGTTTCAATTTCCATTTATGGATGAAATGCCCACTGATAAGTATATGCATATTGTCTTTCTGCAGTTTTCTACAGGATACGTTTCGAGATTTGATAAATAGTCTCCGAAGTCTGAGCTAAAAATAAACCAAACTGACATACTTTTACTTTTCGTTCAGAGTTCTTATATATAATCTTGCATCCAAACGCAACACAGTGAACCATTTTCCAATAGTTATCTAATATAATAATTAAAAAAATGTTGTCACACAAAAATAATAAATAAAAAATAATAAATATATGATGCCTTCCCAAAATTACCATGCATGAATACAACAGATTACAACCAGGTCATAAGGTCAATGGCGTAATCTACGTCATCACGCAAAGTGCGCGCGGAAACTACCGAATTGTTCCGGACTTTCACGAAGACCAATTTGTTTATTAAAATCATCTTTTTCTCCTCTAACTAATATTTTTTGTGGTTGGCAGCTATTCCTAAGTCTTTTTATTAGTATAACGTATATTTATATAAGTGGGGTATATATACTTGGCTGGAGATCTTTAATGATCTGGAAGAGGAATTTTATCTTAAAGGATCTAATGGAATTGATATAGACACGCTCAAGATATTCATTTTATTATATGCAGATGACATAATTATATTTGGTAAAAATGCCGATGAACTTCAAACAAATCTTAATATATTTCACGAATATTGTAACCGATGGAAATTAACTGTTAACACTGAAAAAACAAAAGTAATAGTATTCAGAAAAGGTGGAACGCTAGCTCGAAACCATACATTTAAATACGGGGACACTTCAATTAACATTGTCAAAAAAAATTCTTATTTAGGGGTAGTATTTACATCCGGTGGTTCGTTTTCTGAATGTCAGGCAACGCTTTCCGGTCAAGCACATAAGGCAATTTTAAAATTAAATAAATACCTATATAGGTTTATTAACATATCCCCGAGACATACACTTGATTTATTTGATAAGCTGGTCACACCCATACTAAATTATGGTAGCGAAGTATGGCGTTTTTGTAAAGCAAATCAGATTGAACGGGTACATATGCAATTCTGTAAGTCTCTGCCTGGGGTGAAAACGTCTACTCAAAATGATTTTATTTACGGTGAACTAGGTAGAATTGACTATCACACAAGACGGTTGTATATTATTATCAGATACTAGTTAAAAGTTATAAATGCACGGGAGCATACATATATAAGCAGTGTATATATAACATGATGTTAAATGATCTAAATAATAGACCGAATAAAACGAACTGGGCTCTTTGGTGCGATACACATTATCTTCAATCGGATTTTACGAAGTTTGGTTAGCACAAAGTGTTGGGAATATTAATGCCTTTCTATCTGTATTAAAACAGCGTCTCAGTGACAACTTTATACAACACTGGAACGCAAGGATACAAGCGTCTACCCGAGCGTAATTTTACATACACTTTGCATCATTCAGTTTCCAGTCATACTTAGATACTGTTAATATTACAAAATTCCGCAAAGCTCTTACACAGTTAAGGGTATCATCCCTCAGATTAGAAATTGAGGCTGGGCATATGACTAAACCACGTACACTCAAGTCATATGAAAACGCAACACGGGTATTTCCGCTATTGATTGTATATACTGCACACTTAATTGCACATAATATTCCAAAGAAATCCCAAGATGTTTTTTTAAAAAAAAGTTGCAGTTAACTAGAGAAAGGACACAACTGTGATGTTGTAGACGTTTTAATCACACTACACTTTGTAACAAGAACTTCATCAATGTTGAAGTTGCTCTTCGAAAAATTGAGCTAGTTCAGTACTGTATTTAACGTAAATAGTTTGCAAAATTTTTCATCCTAAGTTTGCTCACATGATTGAGCCAAACGCGTACTCTGTGAATAATGAAACATTGCAGGAATACTATTTGCTGTATTATTTGTTGTTTTAGTATTTTTTCCAAAAGAAAAGGTCTTACGTAGCCATGTACCATTCGATTAAAAGCGGCATATTGTACATACAATATATAGCGGAAATTCCCGTGTTGCGTTTTCATATCACTTGAGTGTATTACTCCTAGAGAAAATAGATTATGCAAGGCATGCGCGGTATCGGAGGATGAGTTTCATTTTCTTCTCGAGTGTCCAATATATATCATTTTAGAGCTGAATGCATAAAGCCATAATAGGAAACGTATGTTCAAATTAATTCAGTTGTTACAATCAAATAGCAAACGAAACATCCGCAATTTAGCCGCTTACACGTTTAATAGTTTTAAAACTAGGAATGAATTACTATTTGCATAATAGTTTATAAACAGATTTAATGTTACACAGTTGTAACTTATAAACTATTTATCGTTTTCGATTTTATTTCTTTTTTACCATTGACTACGAAAACCAGTGTAAACGATCCCTTGTTGTAAATATTAAACTTGACTTTATCGATAGAGATATGATGTTATACAAACTTTTATTGAACAAAATAGATGGAAAAATGTACCAGTCGGTTAAACGTATATACAGTAGTTCAACATCGTGTGTACGCATAAACAATAAGTTAACAGAATGGTTTGACTGTAGAACTGGGGTTAAACAGGGAGATAATTTATCACCAACGCTGTTCGCGATATTCGCCAATGACCTTGTGAATGAAATACATGACCTTGACCTTGGTGTCGGTATTGATGACACTAAGGTGTCCATACTCCTTTACGCGGATGACATTGCGCTAGTTGCTTCTTCAGAGGATGACCTTCAATGTATGCTTGATGTACTTTACGCTTGGTGTAAACGATGGAGAGTTCTGATAAATACGGACAAATCAAAATGTATGCATTTTCGCAAGGGCCGGACAATACAGAGTGACCGTGCTTTTAAAATAGGCAACAACATACTTGAGACTGTATCACAGTATAAATACCTCGGTGTGACATTTCAATACAAAGGTGACTTTAGTTATCACTGTGAAGCTCTGTCCAAAGGTGCCGGTCGGGCTCTTGGTAAGATCATTTCTAAGATACATAACTACAAAGAGTTCGGATTTAATTCATTTCAAAAACTGTATGATTCATGTATCACCCCTATTCTTGATTACTGCGCGTCAATATCGGGATACAAACATTATCAGTCAATAGACAACATACAACACCGTGCAATGCGATATTTCCTCGGGGTACATCGTTTCGCGCCTACTCGTGCTTTGATTGGGGATACAGGATGGCTGCCGAGTATTTACCGACGATGGATTGCGATGATCCGTTATTGGAACAGATTGATTTTACTAGATAACAATAGACTTACAAAACGAGTGTTTAATGCGGATTACAGATTTTGTCATAATAATTGGTGCAGCGACGTTCAGACTGTTTTATTAAAACTGGGGCTTACCGATAACTTCACAAATAAGACAATCATTAACCTACATCATGCGAGGAGCCGAATCTTTAATTATTATTCCGATATATGGAAGGTCGATATTTCGAGAGTGGCTAAGCTGAGGACATATGTAATTTATAAAGACAATTTTAAGGTCGAAAGCTATGTACAATTAAACCTCAAGAAACACGAGCGGGCCATACTAGCTCAGTTCGATGCGGTATCTTACCGATTAGGATAGAAACAGGACGATATGTCGGTGAACAACTAGAGCAACATGCCGTTTTTGTGATAGAAACGATGTTGAAAATGAAATTCATTTTCTCTTGAACTGTGATTTTTATTATAACATTAGGCAAAGTGTCTTCCATGAACAATTTGATGATCCCGAATTTACTAATTTATCATCTGTTAATAAATTATCATTTTTAATGCACAATTATCCAAGAAAACTTGCAAAATATTTGGTTAGAGCTTACCTTAAAAGAAAGACTACAATCTACAATAGATAACATGTATTTCAAATCAATATTGGTTATATTTATTTAAATCATTTAAATGTTTAACTTATGTCTTTCATGCGATCATGTGATTTTTATAATACATATATGTTTAGGTGACTTATAGGCCCATGGGGCCGGGTGTATTATCCATATATTACTATGTTTCAATGATTTGTATATATCTGTTATGTATATGCACATGTCACGTTAATAAAATATTTACTTACTTACTTACTTACTTATATGTCATACACGAAGAAATCCAGACAGGATTAAGTATTATAGTTAATGTTATCCGCTGACCGCGAGCATTCGCGTATTATGACATGAAATCCCCGTGCAGTAAATCCTTACCATGAGGTTGCGTGAACACTTTTGAGCTTTGAATAAGATGTAATACCTAACTATTTGCTTTACGTAAAATATTGTGCATTTGTTTAAATTTGATAGAGCTCTTTGGAAGTTTAAAACACAAATAATTCACTATTTTGTTTCACATTGTCTGCTTAAACATGTTGATATATTTTTATATTGCTTCTTTGACATTACAGTAGTTCACCCTAATTTTGAAATGCATGCAATTAGAATTGACATAATATAGACATATTATACACTGTTTTATATAAACTGTATGTTTTTGTAGCACTGTCCGCCAGAACGGAGTGTTTTAGTAAACGTTTATTTGTCTTTGCACAAGGGCCATGTTTTACCTATTGCAATTGATTACATTGATGTACACATTGTAAGTTCATGGAGGATGGCCTCGAACCTCCATGGACCTATGACCAGGCACAATAAAAGTTCTTCTTCTATTATAATTCATATGCGTTGTGTTTTGCAATGCAAATTCTCCTTTCATACTTTTTTTTTTTATATATCTTTTACTATCGTTTCATTTACCTCCGACTGGCGTTAGACATGTACGTTCTTACTGTATTATGAAAAATGTATATTTTAATGTTGTATATTGTGATAAGACGTCAATAAGTCAATAAATTTATAATTTTCCATTGTCAAAATGTTGAGATTTTGTCTTATTGTCACTGGGTGATAAAGCTTGTGTTTAACCCGGGTTTTATCCTTAGGTTCTATAGTAAAATAAAAATCTTTGTAAGAGTAAATAGATTTTGAAAGCGACATATTGAATAAGTTTGCACAAATGTGCATGACATATGCTGTTTTTTTAAAATAGTTACACTGTAAATACCTTAATATTAACAGTAAACTTGGTTGAACATCTAGCGTAAAGACCGAGTTTATCACCTACCGAATTTAAAGGTGTGTAAGATTTCTGGTCACTGATTGCTCAGTTTATTTCAATGATTTAAGAATTAGTTTATTACGTCTCTGATTTATTACTACGCCTTGCACAACATGTTAGAGTTTCCCAATTTTGTGACAAGCAAAGTCGGTAGCGACATCACAGACATTTCGTACCCACTGACCTCGATCGACGGTTCAACTCGTGAGACGCAGCTGTCAATCGGTTTTGACACGGCTTGGGAAAATCGCGTGTAACTACCTACACGCGGTGTATAACATGTACAAAGGAATCGACTTACTAGTATTGTTTGTGTACATCATGACCTCGCCATTTTTTGTGTGGCTTTTGTGGCTTTTTATGTAAACAGCCAGAAAAATGTCAAAATCTTAAAAAGGGCTGGTAAGGTCAGAGAAGGCTCGAAAGTGGTGGTACATTTCCCCGGGGTACTTTAATCAGGACCCATTTATATTACATGTCTACCTCATTGCCTGCTTAAATTAATGTTGCAAAAGCTCATAGTTCCTAAGATCTAAATATGTGTATTTTCATCATCCAGAAAGCTTATTACTGAAAATCATGACAGCTGCGGTATTTTTTCACTGAGAAAGAGTCATATCCCATTGAATACCATTTATGGTATTCGATATCTGTCAAGACACACTGCTCCAACCCATCTTAATGTCGATGTTTTCCTCGCTACCCAATTATTTTGAAAAAGTCATGTTTCATTTCACTACGCGACACAAAATGAAGTTATATGAATCTAAAACAATAACACGGTGCCGAGCAGAAACAATGAGGGCAGAACAAATGTTTGACATGCATTTTGACAGATCAATCGGGTGACGTTCAGTTTTCATTGGCCAACAATTACACGCTGGCAATCTCGGCCCAATCAGAACTGATCAAGCAGGGTCTCAAAAGGCCACGTTTGATCAGGGTCTTTGATGCGCTTTAAATCTCTAACCTGGTGTGCAAGGCGTAGTACGTCTCTGATTTATTTTGATGATGAATGATAAAAATTATGGATTCACAGCATGTTACTATTTGCACTAAGAAATTACATTGACCTAATTATGTTTGTGATCACTGACCACTTATGTTGGAATACACAGAATCATAAAACTTCGTTTTCCATATAGGTTGGCTTTTAATGGGCAGTCAACTGGTACTGTTAGGCATGGACATAAATACCCCAAATGTATGTAGGTCTATGTGTTAGGTCATAAAACCCTCTGGTCAAACTCAACCGTTACTACAGAATAAACATGGCAATAAAACCCTTCCGACGAAGCCGTCAACAGGATATGTGAATCATAAAACCCAGTGACTTATCTGAGAGGGTTCTCTGACTTGCTATCGAATACAAAAGGTCATAAAAAACTTGGTCTTGTCTAAATCTAGACGTCAGAATCATGGTACTATGTACCTACCCCTACCATAGAGCCATGATTCCTTGCATTAGAATAGTCAGCAGGACACGGTATCGACCCCCATACACACTTCTCCGGCTATGTTTTTGACGCCATCATGCAATGCCTGCATAAACAACCACCATATTTCAATAGAACACACCTTAAATACCACCGGTACATGCATACAACTCGCCAAAGAGAAGAATGACATGCCGATATATTCGGTTTTCGTAAGCCACTGTTGATTTCAGAAATGTTTTTTGATTACATTCGAAATAATCTCGTTCTCGTGTGACGTCTCGTTCCGTATTTGGGAACTTAACCCCGCCCTTCTCACACACCTGACATTTTCCGGTTAACGTTGTTTTTTTGTGTCAGTTGTGGGCGGGTTTAAGTTTCCAAATACGGAACAAGACAACGAGAGATGTTTTGAAAGGTAAACATTTCAGAAAAAAAATGTTGACATTCGTACAGAAAATGCCAAGATCGACGAGATATTTTTCTCTTTGATGAGTTTTATGCATGCAAGCGTGGTATGTATGGTTCAGTCTATTACAATTAGGCAGTTGTTTATGCAGGCATTGCTTGATGTCTTCCGAAATCTCTCTTGATGGGATCGACCCTGATACAATACCTACCTATTAAGTTGATACAGTTAGAAAACTAAAACTGCTTATCACAAACATCATCAGCCGAGTGCCCATCTTTCTCTGGGTGAAAAAGATGGGCACTCGGCTGATGATGCTCCTTATCTAGGAACATTCTCCAGATGGTGGGACAGCAGTGTTGATCATGCACTGCTTGTCTGTGATGGCTGCAATGTCAGTTCGTTGCGTCTCAACCAGAGCCAACTAGACGCTCTCTCTGCTGTCTGACCTAGCTTGTTTACTGCTGTCTTGCATACTTGACCCTTGATGCCTAGGGTACCGAACATTCTCTACAATGACTGTGCTTGGAAGCCCCTGAATCCAACTTCCACCGGAAACAACCATGTTTTCCATCCTCCTTTATTGCATATATTGACCAGCTCTCTCTTGGTATTTGGCCATCTTCCTTTCATATGCCTTCTCTGTTCTTTCTTCCCAGCGCACCGACAGCTCTACCATAATCAGCCTTTTAGAGGTCTGTGATCAGATGACAATGTCTAGTCGAAGAATTGTTTGTACCACATCTGGGAATACAAGTTTCTTCCCCAGGTCCACCCGCATTTCTCATGTCTTGGCTTCATGCAAGAGACCACTGTTGCTGGTAGTTGTGGTTTTCTTCTGACCCTCCTTGACAAAGCTGATGAACTGCATGCCTGTTTTGTGTGGGTTTTCTCTCTTTCCTTCTCTCCCTTTCCAGGCTGTCTGCCATATCTTGAAGGACTCATTCATGAAGCCACCTGTACCTTCCTTGTGACAGAGCTTTTGGGTATGATGACATTATGTGTTGGAGGGTGCCTCTGCTTTCACGCAATGAACAAGACGGGTCTTCAGATAAGTTTCACAACTGCAGATTTTTAGGTGTAGGCAGCCGATCATAAACTGAGCTAAGTAGGAAACTTAACCTCAGTGACTCATACTTCAAGATATCTGCCCACGTGAGCTTTCTTTCTGGTAATGTCCACTTGTCCACCTCCATTGATCTCCTATCTGGACTGCTTTAGCTGAAAGGACCACTTCTTCCGCTCTTCTTTTCTCAGGACCATGATCCTCCTGCCACGGCTTCCAGCATCCTCCCACCCTTATTGTGGCTTTTTTTCAAGCCCTTTCCTTCCCACGTTTGTTGTGCAAACAATGTCCTGGTGTTTCAGCCTGCTCTCAGCCTGGTCTACTGCCCGGCTTACTGACCATTTTATTCCTGTTCTGACTTGGATTCCGGCCTTGCTGATCTTCTCGTCTGCAGAATCTCTGAGAGTCAGAAGTAGTCTTGCTTTGGCTACCTTGTATTCCTCAACTAGAGATGTTAACGGCACCTGAAATTCTGTTGTTCTGCCATATAACCCAATGTTGGTGAATGAAGGAGGTACTCCAAGCCATCGTCTAAGATGTTTGCTGATAACTTCCTCCATTTTCTCAACTGTGTTGACAGGGATTTCATTCACCATAAGTGGCCAGATGAGCCTAACTATTACGCCATGCTGGTACATCCATGCCTTTGGGTCCTCTGGAATCTCTGGATTCTCTTTCTGCAGCCTTGATTATCAAGTTCATACCCATGACAAAGATTATCACAGAGATGGTGCAGCCTGTGACTATGCCTTTCTCTAGCTTCAAACATGATGTTGTATACTTGCCGTTGAGAACCTCCTCCTCAACACTCAATATGGGTATACATTTAGTTCTGAACTGGTCGACTTTCTCGGAATTTTTTTCCTTTGGTGCAAACCATCCTTCCGCTAGCTGCCAGGATTCCGGTATCGTACCATTCCTCCACACCAATCGAAGAAAGCGCCACAGTCTTCATAGTAACTTTGGACACTTCTTGTATATTTTATATGTGAAAACCGCTTGGACCAGGAGCTGAGCCGGATCGAGGCTGGTTCTTTCATGTCTAGAGACGTTCTGAGCAAATCTGTTGGCTTGATTCTCTCGAAGTTTCGCAGAGGTAGATCTCTTGTCGGGTCAGAATGGGTGTCTACAAGAAACTGTTCCAC
Source organism: Cyrtodaria siliqua (assembly GCA_037043455.1). Lineage (NCBI taxonomy): Eukaryota > Metazoa > Mollusca > Bivalvia > Adapedonta > Hiatellidae > Cyrtodaria > Cyrtodaria siliqua. The sequence continues at coordinate 34,157 of JAWPHD010012579.1, forward strand.
CTCTTCTTGACTGCTCTCCAATCTTCCAGATTTCTCTTCACCAAGCAGTGACGTGGTAAATCTGTAGGGGTTGAATATGATAGTTGATCTAGTTCTTGCTTTTTCCTTTCTATTCTTTCTGGCTCTTTCAGCGGTTGTCAACACTTTCAGTCTTGATCGCAACTGTTTCAGCCCTACCTTTTCTGTATCACTGGCTTTCTTGAACTGCTTCCTGATGGATCGCAGCTCCTTTCGGATCTTCCTTTCCTGCTCTCGCCTGTTAGGTACTGTTGTGGGATTTCCTCCTCCACTTTTCTTCCTTGCAAGGCGAAATCTTTCTTTCCCTAGTGCGTATAGAATAGATGGTAGGGCTTGCAGTTTCCTTTGCAGTCCTCCTTGCAGTGCTGGCTGTAGGATATGGTACAAGTCTTCTTCGAACCTCTCTCTTTATCTGCCATTGTTTGGCCATTCGATCTTCTGCCTTCTCTCATTTGATGCTGGCTGACGTTTCTCGCTGGCTGGTCTGGATACCATCCTTTCCTTACTTGCCGCAGGGGACCCAGTCATCCATGCCGTCGGACATCTGAACTGTCCATCGCTATTGACCAGCGAGTTTTCAGCAGACCCTTCTTGACCACTTCTTCCCTGGTTGTAAGGCTGTGATGGTTGGTCCGGACTGGACATATATTCTTTTGTACCCTGCTCTTCCAGAAGCACCTCCATAGACTGACCTTCACCTGTCACTGAATGGTTCCTGTCTGAGACGATACAGCAGCAAAGAGACTTCCAGTACTGCTGTTGGTAACCAGACTAGATGTCTCCGCCGTCTTACCAGATGAATATGCACGTTGCTATCGTATGTCACGTCTTTGGCACCCACTCTTTGTCTGGTGGAACTTCAGTCCACGGGTCTTCTTACATACTTTGCCGCAATGGCATATAGTAATCGCAGTTCTTCCTGTCAAAGTCAGTTGAAATAGCGTTTTCGTTTCCGATAAATCCGTTCGTTTGGGCCCATCATCCTCCCCCACCCTTTCTATAAAGATGGTATCGTAGGTTCACACCATATGAGTTATGATTCTCGCAGCTTTGTCTAAATCCAAACAACTAAAAAAACATTCTCCATTTTTATATACTCCTAAAAATAACCAAATTGGCAAAACAATTCAATTCAACCATTATGTTGTTGTTATTTTATACTGTTCTGTTATTATAAATATGAAAGATGTCATATTCAGTTATATCCGTATATGCATAAAAATGTATACTTTATTATCAAAGGAGAGATTATAGAAGAATTACGTCTCTGTTCAAAGCAATTACCGGTAACATTATTTTAGACATTGAAACGTATGGATGCAAGATCTTTGAAAACATGACCAATGTTATATTAGGCTATCCATTGATGTAGTCAATTACCACATACAAATAAAGTATACCAATGAAATTCAATATATAACGCGAGTAATCTCGAAATATGTTTACACTTTGATTGTTTAACTCGATCTGTCATTTTTTTCCGGGAATTGCGCATGCGTGACCGATGACGTCAAAGTATATCCTTTGGAGGTTGATACTCTTCAATGGGGTCGTCTGCAATTTTTTCGGTCAGTAAAAATTCAAATGCACGAAGTTCGGGAGGAAAATAAAATGAATGAAATACGTGATCGATTATACTTTTTGTTTTTTATTCAAAAATAATGGTTTCACGGTTCAGCTACAGCCACTTAAATTTCTCGTTTGAAGACGGACCGTATGCATTAATTATCGGCAATTGCCGAAAACGAATTAACGTGTAATGCCTTTCAGACCTACATTAGTGAGACCAAACGTTTCAAGCACAAACAGATTATAACCAATCATTTTCAAACGTAAATACTGTTCTGAATCACTGTATTGGCAACTTGTCTACTACTTCATCTTCTTCGTTCATAACTTTCACACCGCTTACTCATTGCCTCTTCTATCGGAATTATATTTTACAACAACGAACACAACTATATCAGCATGCATATATTTATATTTAGTTTGTTTATAATACTTCGTAAAATAATATGTAACTATTTAGCCATGTACATTTCTGTAATACACTGTATTGGGAAGGGCCGTTACTAATTTCCAGAGAACTTGTGGCCCGACCCATTTGCATAATATGTTTAAATCAATTGCCGATCCCAATTGCGTGGATTAGCCATAATGCCTACGGCACTGAACAATCGGTATGTTTGACTGTTATATAGCGCATTGCCCATCTACAGTCCTTGCTTATAAGGTAAAACAAAATATCGTAAAAAATCAAATTAATCAGTCGGGTTGATTCGCTAGGATATAGTTTATGGAGTAATACAACAAACAGAATATTCTACAGTATTGTATGGATGTCATCTGAAAAAAGGTTGCAATGTGCTAAAAGTTTGTTATTGTTTTTTGTTTTTTTACATTGTGATGGAAATATTTTACATACCATTAGGGCCCTCATTGATAGAAACGATATCGATGCATCATCGATTCTTTTCAGACGATAGATAATATATCCGTACATTTGTCCGAAATCGATCGAAACAGGAAAAAAGGGCCATTTGTTTTGGTGTTTCATTAAACCGGAAGTAAGTTTGGCTAAAAACGTATCCGTGGTCTTGTAAGATTCCTTTCTTCTTTTACAATTTACTTTATTGTTTAATCTCGAAACGATGGTTTTAGAAAAAACACTTCTAACTTGAATTGAAACAGCGATTGCTTTGCTGACACAAGTAAATAAATGAAAGTGAAAAAGGGTGATTAATTTTATTTTGACCAATTAATCATTATAAATGCCTAGTGTTGAATAGAAAAGATCAAGCAAGTTACCATATATGCTTCAAAGAGTGTATTTGAAATATCTGTATGAAAACTCATTTAGAAGCAATATATACATGTTTTAACATTTGTAATGCATAAAATGCTCGACAAAGTACAGTCGTAACCATTTCAGTCGATATATCGATATATCGTAATATAGTTCCTAAGATATGATCGATACACTTCGCATCCTATCAATGACAGTCCTACGTATCAAACAAATAAGGTTGGTTATTCTTTATTACATTGTGTGCTGATTGGCACTGGTTTTACTTGGGTATCCGAGGTTTTCCTCCACCAATAAAGCAGGTCAGAAGGTTCTATTCACGTTCTCCATATTTTATCTTTATGTAAATGGAGGATGACCCAGAGACATGTTCGTTCCTACTTGGCCCCATATAACCTGTATTTTGTTGATGCGCCGTAAAACCCAATTCAATTTCACCGTTAAATGGTTAAAATGATATGCTGGGAAATGGCGTATTGAAGACACACGCCCTCACCCACCCAACCCAACCCCAACCCCACCAATTTAATATTGTTTATACTTGTTTATTAACGATTTTAAATGTATGCTCCTTTTAATGTGTTATTGGAAGGTCAGAGATCAGCAGAGCTTATGCCGTGGTGCGGCGTCCGTCGTCCGTCTGTCCGTCCGTCCGTCTGTCTGTCCGTAAACTTTTATTTGTAGCGACTACTTCTCTGAAACTACTGGATGGATATGCTTGAAACTTTACAGATATGTTGCCCATGAAGTCTAGTTGATCATAGCAAAAATTCATGTTGATGTGAAATCCAAGATGGCTGCCACAGCTAAAGATAGATTTTTAAAATACAAGTTTGTAGCGACTACTTCTTGAAAACTGTAAGTGATATTGATATGGGACTTTTCTAAAATGATCAGCATGACATGATGTTGGTCCTTGTCAAAAATCGTTTTGATTGACATAAAACATGGCTGCCAGTGGCCATCTTTGTTTACATATAGTTATATAGTAAAAACTCGTAGCGACTACTCCTCTGAAACTACTTGGCGTTTTCATGAAACTTTACAGGAATGTTGCTCTTGAGGTCTAATTGATCCTAGCCAAATTTCAGGTCGGCCAGAAATTCAAGATGGCCGCCACAGCTAAAAATAGATTTTTAAAAAATAAGTTTGTAACGACTACTTCTTGAAAACTATAAGTGATATTGATATGGGACTTTTTCTGAAATGATCATCATGACATGATGTTGGTCCTAGTCGAAATTATTTTGATTCGACGTTGAACATGGCTGCCAGTGGCCATCTTTGTTTACATAGAGTTATATAGTAAAAACTTGTAGCGACTACTCCTCTGAAACTACTTGACGGATGTTCATGACACTTTACAGGAATGTTGCTCTTGAGGTCTAATTGATCCTAGCCAAATTTCAGGTCGGCCAGAAATTCAAGATGGCCGCCACAGCTAAAAATAAGTTTGTAACGACTACTTCTTGAAAACTATAAGTGATATTGATATGGGACTTTTTCTAAAATGATCAGCATGACATGATGTTGGTCCTAGTCGAAATTATTTTGATTCGACGTTGAACATGGCTGCCAGTGGCCATCTTTGTTTATATAGAGTTATATAGTAAAAACTTGAAGCGACTACTCCTCTGTAACTACTTGACGGATATTCATGATACTTCACAGGAATGTTGCTCCTCATGTCTAGTTGATCATAGCAAAGTTTCAGGCTGGCCGAAAATTCAAGATGGCCGCCACGGCTATAAATAGATTTTCAAACAACAAGTTAATGGCGACTACTTCTTGAAAACTATAAGTGATATTGATATGGGACTTTTTCTAAAATATCAGCATGTCATGATGTTGGCACTTGTCGATTCGATGTTAAGCATGGCTGTCAGGGGCAATATTTGTTTACATAGAGTTATCTAGTAAAAACTTGTAACGACTACTTCTCTGTAACTTTTCGACGGATTTTCATGAAACTTTACAGGAATGTTGCTCTTGATGTCTAATTGATCCTAGCAAAATTTCAGGTCGGCCGGAAATTCAAGATGGCCGCCATGGCTAAAAATAGATTTTCAAAATTCAAGTTTGTAGCGACTACTTCTTGAAAACTATAAGTGATATTGATATGGGACTTTTTCTAAAATGATCAGTATGACATAGTGTTGATCCTTGTCAAAAATTATTTTGATTTGATATCAAAAATGGCCGCCAGCGGCCATCTTTGTTTACATAGAGTTATATAATGAAATCTTGTAGCGACGACTCCTATGAAACTACTTGATGGATTTGCATGACACTTCACAGGAATGTTGACCTAGCTATCAAAAATCTATCAGTAGAGCTTCAAGGTCATTGACCTCTTGTTGTTTTGCTCCTCTCACTGAGCCACAATTAAAAAATATTCTGTTCGCTCACAAACCGTACCTCCTTTGAAAAAAATGGGTATGCGCATTTTGTTTTTAACAAAATGACATAACGGATTAAATGTGATAATAACTGCATAAATAAAACTGGGTATGCGCATTTTGTTTTTAACAAAATGACATAACGGATTAAATGTGATAATAACTGCATAAATAAAACTGTTACAATAACTGTTGGTGGGCGGCAATTTTTAAGAGAATGTGTATTGCTCCGCAAAAAGAAAAATAGCAGCTATGATCTGGAAATAAAATTTGGACAAAAAATCAGAGTGGCGAGACCATGTGACTTTTTGATCGGCTTCACGGCAAAAAAATGTAGACAAAACGCTCGATTCAGGTAGGTTTTCGCTTCATTACTTTCTTAATATTGATCGAATTTTATTCAACTAAAGTGCACGTACCCTGCTGAATGAGCTCATTCCTCCGCCACAAAAGGTAATTTGATTTATTAAGTACTTTCTAAGATTAGCCCTGCCAAAGTCTTGGAAAAGAAGGAAATATATGACCGTTTATATATTCGGTAAAAAGTTTTGGACCAGGGCATACAATGGCGCATAAAAAGAAAACCGGTTGACGGATTTTAATATTCTATGTATCAAATCAACGACAAAAATGTTTTCCATTACATAAAATAAAATAAACAAAACAATGTCACCGGTTAACAATCACAGTAGCTATCCGAATGCACTAAGTGTCAGTAAAAAAATTTCCAAAAGTTCTCAATAATGGACTTTGCAACATGTTTTACAGACCCAATGTGTGTTTGCGATATTTTTTAAAAATCAAATCTTGTTTGGAATTTAATGTTTCTGTTACCAAATTAACCAGGTAGGTAGACCTTGGTTACTAAAAAAAAAAAACTTAAATTCTGTCCACTAGTTTTATTTTTATATGACTTTATATAGCAAGGTTTCGCAAATAATGGTCGAGTTATTTCCCATTACGAACTCTTCAGCGGAAAAAGAGAAGAAATATACCAACTTTACTTCCGGTGAGTAAACGAGGAAGTAAAATGGAAAGCGCAATTTCGTTATCGAACGTTCCAAAATCGACAGAAATGAAGAAACATTATTGCTTTGTGAGCTCCAATTAGGTTGGAAAGGTTGTAGAAGGACGTAATATTCGATTGCACCGATTTCCAGCAAGTCAGACATTAAGGCGTATGTGGCTCCGGCGAATAAAGTTGTGCTACGGCCAGTATGTCTACAGTGGAAATGATCGCCTTTGTTCTTACCACTTACGTAATGGAGAAAAGACGGGAAAGAATGAAGTTCCATGTGTTTTCCAGGGCAAATCATTCAATTCGTCAATGGTATATATCTTTATAGTTTATTTCATTTATTTTTCAAAGATTTAATTGACATCTTAATAGATGTAATTTTGTATAAAAAAAGTGTATGAGGTATTTTATTATAGCAAAAAAGTTGTTTCTCTAATTTCCCCCTACATATTCTGATATGTGGTGTACTTCTCTTTTGACAATTTATGTCAGTAACTTACTTTTGTTGGGACATTATTTTGATTAAAAAATGTGTTGTTATTCCTTTTCAGGTTGGAGATGAAGACCATGAAGCTGCCACTTTACAACCAGAGACAAGTGCATCACCAGACTTGACCACTGATCAGAGTATTTCAGAAAACGAAAATGTTTCTGACCCAGGCCCATCATTCAAACACGCAGGACATTCTTCAATTCATACATCAGTCTTCCTTCATGACTATTGTAAACAGAATACGTTCCTGATGTGTTGAACAAATGTGATCAAACAGATATTGTAAATAGAATAGACATGACCACACAGACACAAAAGGTCTCTGTTGATGTAGGTACACAGACTGACTTTGTGTATATTTTTAAAGAAAACCCTGTGTTGGATACACCATCTATAAAAACATGTAATGTCAGACTCCAAACATCACAACCAGATCTGACTATTGAAGATATCAGTGATTCTGACGAGAAAGTTATGTTTTATACGGGAATACCAAATAGTGGTACGTTTTATTCCCTGTTTGATGAAATGGATGACATATATGCTGAGAATGCCGAGGGAAACCGTAGTAGGCGTCGTACACTTAGGTTAATAGACGAATTTTTTATGGTTATGATGCGTCTTCGCTTAGGATTACTTCTAGAAGATCTTGCCGGTCGCTTTAAAATATCTAAATCAACGTGCAGCAAAATTGTTTCAAGGTGGATCGACTATTTAGATGAAACTTAACTTCCTGCTTTATTGGCCAGAAAGAGAGGTCAACAACTTAACCATGCCAAAACAGTTTAAAGTAAAATATCCAAATTGCCGTGTAATTATTGACTGCACAGAAGTATACACAGACACACCACACTCTCTGTCAAATCGGTCTTTAATGTATTCTGCATACAAGTCCCACATGACATACAAGGCCCTAAATGGAATTAATCCGCGTGGTGTAATTACATGTGTGACTGATCTTTCGGCCGGAAGTATAAGTGATAAACAGTTAACCAAAAAAGTGGAATTCTTGATCTCTGTGAAAAAGGGGATGCCATCATGGCTGATAAGGGATTTCTTATAAAAGACTTAACAACCCCTAGAGGAATTGAAGTGATTATCCCCCCCTTTTAAAAACTAAATATAGGCGTTTAACTAAGCGCGAAGTTGAAGAAACTAGTAGAATTGCACATTTAAGAATACACATTGAACGCGCCACAGAACGCGTGAAAAACATCAGAATTTTGCAGGGAAACATACCAATTACACTTGCTGGACAGGCATCGATGATTTGGAAATTGTGCAATACATTTTCAAACTGTCAGCCACCTCTAGTGACTGATAGGTAACAATGCAGCAAACCAGTTTGGTAGCACTCTATGACATGAATAAATTATCAATTCAATTTTGTTGAATCGTTGCTGTTGTGTATCAAAAAGACCAGTATTCATTCTCAGCATGTCTGACATGCTGTCCAGAAAAAGTACATTCAGTACATTTTTTTTACTTATAATTGTAAATTAGGCAGCACTTCCCCCCACCACGATTTACATGTGTGAAGAAAGCACTTCTTCGGTTTCTTTTCATCACCCTGGAATTTTCAAATGAATGCATGAACGATCAAAATTATAAACATGAAGCCAGAATCTGAAATGATACTTTTTATTGTTAATACAATAAATGCCATATTTTAAAGCACACAATTGCATATAAAATTGTTGAGCAGATCTATATGTATTGGTGTAATAACATTACAACAGACATCAACATTATCATTTAAATAATTCCAACTTGATACATTTCATTGTTTTTCTTTAGTAAAATCATAGAGGATCTTACATGAGTGACGGTATTATTGACTTTTATAAACTCGTTGGATAAAACAATATAGGATACTCGGCAAGAAAATATAGGATACTCTTGCCGAGTATCCTATATTTTTTATCCAACGAGTTTATTAATGTCAATAATACTTTATTAAAGTCATTAATACACAATCAAGAATGTAAGATTCTGTTAATCACATAACACACCTACGACGTGATAGTTTCACTTTAATGTTGTCAATTTTCCTTATTTGTAAAACAAATCATGACGTTGTTTTGTTGTTTACATGACGTCGCTACGTTACGCGGCTGTAAATGTGTTCGCTCTACAAATAATGCGATACCTTAAACCAAATTTAACGTTACTAACATTCATTTTATGAAATAAGATTTCAAATAATGATAAATAATTAAGGCATCTGAACGTACAGTATGATTTGCCATGAAAACAATTGGGATTAAATGTTTTACTGTATACAAACACAGTGATTCGGTCCTCATTTGCATCTGTAATACACTAGTGTATTACGAGAAATAAGTCATGGCTTTATTGCACTCCCAGAAGCCATGTTATGTGATAAAAACATTTATGACATTGTTTTTCACGGAAAACGGTATTTCAATACAACTACGACTAGTTTGGAGATTTTGAATATATCTACAAATTTTCGACATATGTTTTTGTGAATTGTTCATGTTGTTGGAATTATTAGGATTGAATAAATTTTTCATTGTCTTTATGCATTTGTAAAGAATGTGAAATCATTCACAAATTGAAAATAAAGTTATTCAATTTGTTTGCGATTTGACATTCTTTACACATGCATAAAGGCCAGAAAAATAAGTGCTTTTAATCCTATAATAAATTTTGAATGATATATTGTATAGTGCAGTCATTAGATCTTGCTCAAACCAAATTTTATTTTTCATAAAATTATGACATTTGTCTGTAATAAAACCTAACTGACAGTTTCTTTGTTTTCCTGGTTATGTATTGAATTATGTGGCAGCTTGCATATGAACTCGCATAATTTTTAAATATTTAAATTAATAATAGTGCGATTCCGTATAATTTCAGTCCACGTTTAACACGCTCCGAAAACAGTTCAGGAATAATTGCTTTCAAGTAAAACGAGTTTAATTTCTGTACACAGTCTTCCCAGAATTCACTGTCAAATTGAATTCTTTCCACTGAAAATCCCTTCAGTGTCCACACAAAGAAATCGCAGTACTTTCGCTGACATATCGCCATTTGTCCCTGAATTTGAAAATGATAGACATGGCTCCTCTTTAGTTTTTGTTTTCCGTCTTCAATAGTGCATGAAAATAGGGAGTCATTGCTGGCCTCCAATTGGGACTTGAATCTCCATGTAAATGGACATTTTATCTCGATCAAACCCTCACCACAACACTTACATGACACTAGTCCATCCGGACTTGCTCCAAGATGTCGATACTTTGCATTTACACATAACCCACTTTCGTTACATTTGAAATTTTCATGTTTTTTCTTTTGAATGTTCTCATATGTTCTGCGCGCTGCACGCTCTTGCAACCGTCCCCAACGAACACTTGGGCCATCATACTCCTTGTCATCATATTTCATGAGAGTTTTTACCAAACACTCTGGTGGTGTATCCTCTTTACGTTTGTAAATAGTTCCAAAATGTGATGAGAACATCTAGCTATGTGCCAGTCACTGTTGTTTGACTGGCCTCGCGATTCTCTTTCTATTGTTTCACAATCAGAAGTATTTACTTTCAATCTACTAAAATAATTGGTAAAATTAGATACACACATTTCATCACTCAAATCTACATTGTCTCTGTACACATATTCTACACTATGTAATTTGGGGATTTCTTCTTTCTGTGTTTCTTGCTGGGGCGTTGGTAAAGAGAATTTGTTCACATATAGCCATGCAGCATGTTTATTAACAGAAATATGCTTTTCACTGAATCTTTTTAAATCTACAGCTTTGAAATCTCTTTTCGACATAATTTTTTGTTTAACTGATTGACGTGAGATGTTATTAAATTCGTGTTTTTTGAATGCTAAATCCTGCGATTTTTTTGGACCCAGTTTCCTTTTTCGCGATGGTTTTATCCACCAACATTCTGTGGAGGTTGGAGAATTCAATCCATCTCTTTTCTTCTTCGATAAGTCGACCTGTCCATAGAGCATCCCAGCTATGTGGCTGCATGATTCACCTTCCCTGAAAGTATATTTATGTAAACATTAAAACAAAAATATGCCAGTTTTGTCACAAATGCCTGCTTAGTCATAGCTGACATTTGCTTTAAAATATTTGAATAAAAAACAACTAAATTACTTAGGTGTGAACCAAATGCTACAACGTTTATAATATACTTGTGTAGGCTTATGATTAGTTTAGTTTAAACGTAATTATTTTACATCGATTGCGAAACAAGTACTTGCAACTTAGATTAATCACTCTCGATGGCTGCCTGGGTAGAACCAGTACTAAGCAATGTGGATTAATTATCTTGCTCAAGGATAAATAAAGTGGCCGCGGCGAGGATCGAACCCACGACCTCTCGATCTGGAGTTCGACGCTCTACCACTGGACCACGCACTCCAGGTTTATGATTACGAAAGATTGTGTGGCATTTTACGTCCCATTTAACACCAGTCATACACAGATGGGGTCCTCGGTTTACAGCCTCATGCAGAATACTTTGGTGTACTGGAGACCACTGGTTTACTTTAAAGTCCAGTGTTACATCATTTTATTTGGAGTTTAGTAACTTATAATATGTATATCCATTGTCAAGTATTGACCGCCGTAGAACATAATAGACAACAGAACAAGCCAGACTGAAACATTTTTTATTTAAATTTAAAAAGTAATATGTCTTACCCTGCATTACAATTACAACCAGCTGATTGGATTTGTCCCGACATTTTTGACATGCAAAGCCATACATCATAGTCAGGCTTTTGGTTTTCGTTCTGTGTAGAGATGGAGGGCATTACTTTACATTTAACAAAACGGTGACTACAATTGCCTTTAATTTGATGATATTGTAAGCCTGTTAATTCTTGAAAAACACCTTTGCTTTCAATGCCCTGTTGGCTTTCATTTGGTCATGGTCAAATGTTCTCTGCGTGTTCAGCACCAAATAATTGTACAAGTCCTTTTCATTTATGGACGGAATATCGTCGACAGAACTAGTCCAGTTACTTTTTAATAACATGGGGTCCAGTAAATTCTCCCCAAACGGTGTAATCAATTTTTCATGTTTGCATCGATTGGCAATTTCTTCGTCGTTTCGAGCTATTTCTTTCAACGGTTTCACCCCGATCTGTAAAGCTCCCTTCGCTCGTTGAATCAGTTCGGATTTATTTCCAATACGAACTCTCCATGATCTCTTAAAAAACGCCTAAGGTCGCGTACTTTACATTTATCTGGGTCAAACGCATCAGTAGATCCTTTGTCAGCCATTTTTAATAGAAAACTACCTCACCGGAAGTGATCGGAAATCGATTTTCGAAGGGAGTGAACTCGTGATAAGGGAAATAAGAGCATATGATCAACTCGGCTATACCCTGGTCCAAAACTTTTTTTACCGACTATATTTTGGGAGGGCTGATCAACTCGGCTATACCCTGGTCCAAAACTTTTTTTTACCGAGTATGTTTTGGGAGGGCTAATCTCCGAAAGTTCTGAATGAACCAAATTGCATTTTGCGGCGGAGGAAAGAGCTTATATGTTTAAGGTATTAGCGCTTTATTTGAATAAAATTCGTTAAATATTAAAGATGCATGGCCACACTTTTTGAAGTACTATCAATTAACAAATTTAACTCTTAAACATCATATGAAAATTTCTTGATAGTCCTGGAGAAAAACACATATTTAAAACCGCAACTTGTACAAATAAGTATTATTTGCATGATGTAGATACTACTTTTATCACTGCGTGACTGCACGGGGAAATGAGGTAAATCTGAAATGTATAGCTGAACAACTATTGCAGATAATTGATAAATGCATTTACCTGTTCAAAGTTTTCTACGTCATCAAATAAAATCTTATTCTCGCTTTTCACAGATATTGCAATGTGTGAATTGTAAACATCTATTGTTGTGTATTGATTTCGATTTAAATAAACATAAACATGTTCATGAAACAAAACATGGCCGGAGAACTTCAAGCAAGTTATGAAGATAAACCTGAATCGAGCACTTTGTTTACAATTTTGCTTTGAAGGCGATAAACATTCTCGTGGTTTCGTCTAAACACAATAAGCCATCAGCTTTTTGATAATCAATTTAAACACCGGATACGAGGAGCGTTCAATATGTAATGCAACTAGCCGTCGTATTAACGTCGGGTGAGGTTTACACACGAAATTTGAAAATGATCTTATAGAATGAACCTTTAGTGACACTTTATGAAAAGTGTATTAAAATCAGTGAAGATATAAGTCTATAACGACTGTTTGTTTGGGACGTATTCATATACACTGCCTTAAAAAGCGACAGAAATTTTTAATGAATATGCATAGGTCGTAATGTTGGATTCATAAAAAAATGCAGTTTGCAGCAAAGTAATTTGTTCATTTTTTTGTTGTAACTAGAAGTATGTGTAAATATTACGTAAACGATGTTTTCTATACAAAACATCGATATAGTTCAAGGCAAGAAATGCCGTTTTCTTTGAAATATAAAAGTCCTGAAAATATCAAATTCCAAGAAAAATAATAGTCAAATTCAGTTTGAAAATATGACGGAAAATGGTTTTAAATACATGGGTAACGAATTGAAGAGGTACTCTAAAGCTTTAATATAAAATCAACACTTTTAGTTACACCGCTCCAAAAATATTAAAGCCTGAAGTTGCTCTTCGCTTTTTTAGCACAAAAATTAGCTATATTTTGTCGCACTGACAACATTTAAGGAGAAATAATCCCAAAAATAAACACATTACAAATAAAAACTACTCATATTTTCATATAGAAGATATAATAGTGTAAAAGTGTGACATTTCACCGAACCAGGTTCCTTTAATGGTCAAGCGGGAGGGAAAGGAAAAAGAAAGGTCTAGTGTGTTTGATTCGTTATAATTTGACCAAAATAATTGGTATCTCAATAGTAATAATATCAGTGATACATTTCTATGTACAGAAATAAAGAAGGGAGGTGAAACAGGGGCGTACCTGGGGCTAATTTAGGTATACGCATCATCGAGTTTTGGATTCACAAATGTGCCTAACCCCCCTATACCTTCAGTTTTTATTGCATTATTTGTATTTTTAGCCTTTTTTATTTGTTTTGCTTCTTTAATAGCCTGTACGCACGTGCGTACGTGCGTATGCCCAGGTACGCCCCTGTGAAATAAGGTAATAAATAAAGAAAATGTCAGAGAAACAAACAAATCCTCTTACCCCCAGAGCGCCGCACGCCCAGAACTAACGCTGCACGTCACGTCGCAGTTTGACGTCAACCGTTTTACGCCATATCTGACGTCGACGTCAGCACTTGACGTCGTATCGTGCGTACGTTATTTATATCAATTAGCGTTTACTAAATTGCTAATTGAATTAGTGATCGTATAGTGGATTATAATAATGGTTTGTATAAGCAGTGTTATTTATGGTCAAGGCCAAGTATCAATACTCGTAATACCAAGCAGTCATAATAATTCATATCTATAAATTTATTGACAATGCTAAGTAATTCCAGGAATAATTTGGAACTCTATTACACTCCCATTTTTTTAAACCAAAATATATTGGTACAAGGACCAAATTATTTTCAAATTTGAATAAAGATAAAATGCATTTTCAAGACTTAAGATTATAGACATGTATGTCTATACTGTACTTGAAATGCAACAACAATTACTAACATTCAGCATTCAGTTAATTATACTATTGTGTATAACAATTTAAAACATATGATAGTATTTAGTTATACATTATAAATAACTATATTTTCATGTAACACTGTTGAAACACGTGAAACACATTTTATTCAATATCCAAGGAATACATTTAATGTAGTACAGCGTGTCAATTCGTATAACGTTAACAGTTTGTACACTTTAGAATATAAGTTCGTAACGCGCTTCTGTAACATCAATGGACCAGTAGTGCTCAACGAAGCTGAGAAAATACATACATCTACAAAATACCTTTCAAAAAGCACTGGATCCCCGAGGGGATGCGAAAATGTTGGAATAAATTAATAGATGGGGGAAAAAACATTTATACAGTGCTACAGTTTACAAAAACTCAAGCGCTTTCGGCTAACGCCTTCATCAGGAGTACACAAACACGAAAATAACAAATACGAAACAAAAAACACTAAAATACACGGCAGTTTAAATAAAACTCTTTGAAAAACAACTTGCTATGACCAATATAATTAATTAAGTCTTTTGCAAAAGATGGTAAAGGAGGAGGATAATGTGTGCTGTAGGACGACAGAGATTGTTCAGATTCAATAATTAAATGAGATTCCGGCTGTTCATTGTCTAAGAGCTCTACGTTCCTCTTGATAGTGAGAGAAGGCGTAAGAAGCTCTTCAGAAAAGTCTCTATGATTTGCATAAGCTGAGTAGGAGAAAAGACAACAGGGTCAGACATCTGAGAAGAAATAATTTGAGAAGGCTTTTGGTGAGATAAAGAGTGAAGTGTATGGACAGAAGACTTGAGGTGGAAGAAAGACACCAGGAGGAATAAATAGAGGATTCCGGCGAACTTCCTTAACAGAGGACGCATACCACCTGATCATCACCCGATACATTGTGTGATTGACTTAGATGTAAGTGGAGACTCCTGTTCCTTGAAAAGGATTCACTGCAGATGCTGCATATATATTGGTACGACCTCAGCGTCCTTTGTATAAATGGGCAGCCCGTCACAGCACACCTGTTTCTTGCCTCAAACACTGCTGCGGACATTTTGAAAAGAAGGTTAGATCTGAAAGAAAATAAATTCTTAGCACACACGAATATAACATTTTATTTGAATAAAACAATATATTACTGTATGGAATATCTAAAAAATTGAAATTTGATGTTTCAATATGTGATGTGCACTAATCGCATAAAGACTAAACACACTTGTAATTATATGAACAAGGTAGTGCAATGTAAATAAACATATTTTATAAATCGCAATAATGTAAAACTCGATAAAAAAAGACAAGATAATGCAAAGCAATAAACGTTTTTATATATTACAGAACAGTATTATTATAAACAATAATAATTCAATTTTTAAAAAAACAAAAAACAACACATTTCAATATCGCGATCATGTAAATCACGACAATATAGTTCTTACACGAGTAAGATAATACAATTCTATAATAAAGGGATAATACAATGTAATACAATATATACATATACAAGTATATAAATTATATGATTATACTTGTGTATTAATTAATGTGTGTAGTGTGGCAGAATTGTGTAATAAAATCACCATACTCTAGTATGTTAACCTATTTGGTGGTTTAACTCCTCTTCATGTTCTAGTTTTCAATGGCTGATCAAGATTTGGAAATGCCAACTTAGTCGATGAGTCAGTATCAAATGGGTAGTTTGACCCAGCTGAGCCATATGACAAATCGACGTGTTCGTTCATGCCGCTATTTTCTAGGTAATCAGTGTGTTGGCCAATACCAAGCTGATTACTAGGCTGTGGTATATCGTTAGTTACCCACAAGTCGACGTGTTCGCCGTTGCCTATCGTTTCCAAATAATCAGCGTGTTGGTTAATACCAAACTGATTACTCGACTGTGGTACATCGTTGTGTATCCAGGGTTTTGGAATATTAGACCCCTGAAATAATTTAACATCGTCAATATGAACACTGATCTGTTTGGCTGTTTCATTCTTCTGAATTTTCAGTCAAACCTCACTTATTTTGTCACTTACAAGGTATGGTCCTGTCCATCCAACCCCTATTTTGTCTTTGGCACTTGGTGAGTACCAACGCCAAACCCAATCATTTACATCAATATTTGAGATCATCGACTTTTGATCGTGATACTTTTTCTGCCGTTTAACACTTACATTTAAGTGTTCTCTAGCAAAGTCAAATGAGTTTTGCATAGTATCTTGTATCCACTGAATGTACTCAGCAGGACACATTTCAACGTCAACATTTGGGTTTCCTGTCAATAAATCAAGGGGCATTGTTATCTGTCTACCCAACATCAGCATTGACGGTTTACATTTGGTACTTTCATGAACAGACATGCGGTAAGCAAGCATTAGGTAAGGTAAATGGTCATCCCAGTCATTTCTGTGCTCGTTTACAAATAAAGATAACATTTGTTGGATTGTTCGATTGAACCGTTCAATAATGCCCTCAGATTGAGGGTGATAAGGTGTAGTTCGAGTTTTCTTTGTTTCTAACTTTTCGCACATAATCCTAAATATATTTGATTCGAACTCTCTACCTTGATCTGTATGGATGGCATAAGGAACGCCAAAACGACATATAAACTCAGTAATTAGCTTGTCTGCCACTGTCTGAGCTGTATGGTCTGGAATTGCATATGACCCTGTCCATTTACTAAAGTAGTCAATTACGACCATTATATATGAGTTATTGTTATCTGTTATTGGCAATGGGCCAAGTATGTCTATAGCAATTCTCTCTAGGGGAAAACCAACATCTGTATGGTGCATTGGGGTTTTTCCACGACCTGGTTCCGGTTTTCTTCGCGCGCATGTATCGCATTCTTGACACCGGACAGAGATATCATCAAAAACTCCAGGCCAATAAAATCTACTTTAAATGGCATTTACAGTTTTATCCCCTCCTAGATGCCCCGCTATGCGATTGCAATGCAGCTGTTCGAATATAAACTTTCGGATATCCTTTGGTGCGATTAACTTGAAATCATACCCCCATACCCATTCTCAGTATGTACAGTACACCATTATTTATAATTAGTATATTCCATTGGTTTAGAAAGATTTTAGTCCTCAGGCTATAACAACTTAACTCAGAATTCGGAGGTTACTGATAAGATGCCTCTCATGCTAAGTACAGGTCCAATTAAATGGTCGTTGACTTGCATGCCCCTAAGCTATTCATTAGACCAAGAACCCATCCAAGTAACTCCAATTTCTGGTCCTGTATTGCTATTTGCAACTTCAGCTGTATTTGTATAAGTTTCATTGTCAGTATCGGTATTTTCACTTGTATTTGACCTACTTGTATTTGTACTAGTTTCATTGTCAAAATCGGTAGTTCTGGTTTGTGTCTGATTTTGTTTACTTTTTGTTACTGCATTATTCTTACAGTGTTCTGCTAAACTGTCAGCAGAGGACGCACATGACGGACAATTATCTCGCTAACATTTTCGCGGTTTTATTCGTGATAACGCATCAGCGTTGCCATGGAGCCTACTCTTGCGATGTATAATAGTCATATCGTACGTATCTAGGATGGCTAGCCATCTCGCTATCATACCCTCTGGTTCTTTGAAATTGTGAAGCCATTTTAAAGAACTATGGTCCGTTCTGACTGGAAAAAGTCTTCCCCAGAGAAAATGTTTAAAGTTACGAACAAAATGAACCACAGATAACAGTTCTCGGTATATGGTACAATAACGACGTTGCGATTTGTTCAGTGTTTTGCTCGCATACGCAATTACCTTTTCTTCACCGTTTTGTACTTGGCTAAGAACTGCACCGATTCCGTACGCAGAAGCATCAGTGTCTAAGAAGAATTCACCTGTTGGCTCGGGGTATGCCAAAATAGGAGAAGACAACAAGAGTGATTTGATACATTTGCATGCTTCAGACCACCGACATTTCCTGTTTTTCTGTGTTAATTCTGTAATGGGGTATGCAGCAGTACTACAGTTTGGTATAAAGCGCCGGTAATATGACGCAAGACCAAGACAACTTTGGATATCTGTTACACACTCGGGTCTTTTCCCAATTTTTGGCGGAATCCAACTTGCTTGGGTCAAAACTAATGCCATATTCAGAAACCACGTGACCTAAATAAACGACCATATTTTGAAAAAGTGACCATTTCTTCGGTTTAAGTTTCAATTTTGCTTGCCTTAGTCTGTCAAACACTAGCGTCAACATTTCAAGGGCTTTATCAAAGGTATCTCCATATACAATGACGTCATCTAAATAAATTAAACACCGCTCGAACCTAAAAACCACTTCCATCCCTAGTAAACAAATGTTATCTCCTTGAGATTGTAAAAACGGGTTTACTCGGTGCCATGCATTCTTCTGATTGAGGAAAGATGACGAAACACAAGTTTAAACGTTATAATAGCCGAAATGAGTCGCCATGCCACTTCCATAGAAAAGTAAGAATGCTGACAACCTATTAAAAATTCAAACCTTGTTAGAATTCTCGGAAATTTATTTTATCATGCAAACAAACATGTCCGCTATTAAACATCAGCAATGAAATGGGGGCGTGGGGGTGGGGTTGGGGGGGGGGGGGGTTGGAGCGGGAGGTTGAATATATTCTAAGAAACATTTCTTCAGTTGTATACTAACACCGGTCAAAGGTCAACTTTAGATTTACCCCTTGCCGTGGGGTATACCCTATCTATTTTCATTTCTGAAATTTATTTAAAAAATTCAAAAACATGATGAGATTTAATTCTGAGAAAACTTTATACAATTAAATCTAAACAAAACTCAGTGTCCACTTTCTTTTGCAACTGAGTATACATGAAAAATGCAACATTTTACACTCCATGAACTTAGACCTCTATATTTTCCATTTAGGTCAACCAACATTCAAACGGGCACCTACCTAGACTTTTTAGTGATACCATATGTAATTCATCTAATATGGGTGCAAGCTTTGAACATTCCGGCCTCCCATGGTCTGAATTCAAAATGTTAACCGCCTATATATCGAATCAAAGAAGACATCTGGGAGGCTGAGTGTATAATGTTTGCATGTTTAATCAAAATTTACTTGTACTACTAAACATTTGCTTTTTAATTTAATTTGTTCCGTTGATCATCATGAAATCATGGTTTAATACGTAAACATGGTAGATTTGTAATTACAATTAAAATGTATGGTAAACATAATGCCTAACATATCACAGTTTGTGTTTGCCCTTTACTTACCTACCTATCCGTTTTGTTTTACCCTACCCAAAACTTCGTTTTGGTATTTTCTTTTTCATTTTAAAGGGACACACGGCAATCTTGAAGGTGCTATCAAGCATAACAATAATCATCACGATTTATTGATCAAGTATCATTTTGACTTTAAACCGGCTTGCATATAATTAAATATAATTTTGATTTTACATTTCTTTCTTAGGTTTAAATATACCATTGGTGCGATATAATCAACAGTCAGTAATATGCAAACACAATTTCCTTCATACTATCTATTTTTTTAATTAATATTAATGATTGCACAAATGCAGGTTATGTAGAAAAACAAACTGTACGCCGCGAGTTTTTAAAAAATCAAGATTGTCTCGATTTCTCTCTTTAAAGAAACTAACCAACTAAATAACGGCAAAATGACACTACAAAACCGTTTGTCAAAACTTTATTCAGGTGTTCAGGTCATATGATAATGTACAAGTGCCGAATAAAAGCGTAGTTTTATTCATGGTTTCTTAAAATGCCAGTGATTGAATATGCTGCATAATAATGCGTAAAATTAATTCTGAGTTGGGGTTTGGCCTCGCTGGTTAAAGCCGTATATATTATTGTGTCTATAGAGTTTGGACTCTCAAAATATGTAAGTTATATATATACTTCGTCGTCAGTAGGTTTAGAAACGGCGTACATACGTTGTAAAATGTGTATGTTTTTGGCGGGATAGATTCTTTACTTTAGTCTTTTATTTACATGGCAAAATCTCAAACCAGGCACTGGCTTCACCAACAATTCCTTAATTTTCACTTAAATACTTCAACTGTAACAATTTCGTTTGGGTTTTTAAATCATTAAACTAAAAACACTTTTTAAAAAATCCAAGCACTTCCGAAACGGCGTAAAACATCGTTATTTCTATATGACTTGCAAGGTTATTTCCCCTACTTAATTCGTCGCCATGTGTATTCATTTCGACGGAAACTGGCTCTGTGTCACAAAATGTCACGGGTAGAGCGTACTGGTCGTATATAGCTCTTGTATCGGTTACACCCAAAATCTATTGTTCGAGTTGAAACAATTTCACAATATTCATGATCTATTCATGTAACACGTAAAAGCGTGCACATTTTAAGTGGCCGCCAGAGAGGCCGTGTCATAAGTTTAGTTTTGTGCTAATGCATGTAAACGTATAGGTATATTTTCCTTAAACGGCAAAATTGTATAAGGGGCCTGTCGTGTAGATTCAATACTGTAGATTTAGCCACGTTTGTCACGGACTGAACGGGGGAAATAATGATTTGGGCGTAATGTTTGCTATAAAACCCATTGTCTTCTAGCTATCGCCGGGATAATCGATAGTACTTTGTTGGAACAGAGATTGGACGGCAAATTTCACAGGCAACATGTGGTTAGTAGTTTTATCAAACTTTTATCGTATATTTGTATTCAGTGGGCGGCGCCATCTTGTTTGGCGGTTACGACATCCGGTTAGCATTGATGTTTCTCAAACATAACTTTAGACTAGCATATGATTTTGAAGTTACTTTATTAGATGTAATTATTGTAATTGATCATTAATTGTAAAACAATATTAATTTGATAACAGTGGATATTAGGTGCATTAGTTAACGTTGGCGTATAACTCGGTGATTACATTTTGTCAACATTAGTTAACAATGAGATGAGTGACAAGAATAAATGCGTGCATGCATAACTCAGTGAGTGTAATATATGAGTAATTTGATCATGTTTATATTACATGTATTAGGGGCATTGATTAACAGCGACGTACATAGCGTATACATGGCGTTGTAGAATATGTATACATTGCTACTCATCATTAGTACAGCTTACATATATTGATCGAATAATGATTTGTTTGGGTAATGGTAATTATGCAAGATTGTTATGTTTGTCAACCGACATCTAAAACGTATGTATAATTACAGCCTAAGCCATCCAGGATCTAAGCCATCCAGGATATAAGCCATCCAGGATATAAGGATCCAGGATATAAGCCATCCAGGATATAAGCCATCCAGGGTTGGAGTAAGCCATCTAGGTTTGGATATCCAGGAGTGGAGCTAAGCTTCCACGACTAACGTTACAAGCGGTGGAGACGGTCCCCGTACCTGCGCAGCCAGGTTTTACTAACGACAACCCCCGGGACACAAGGTGGGCCCGTTACCAGTCCTCACTGGAGGAATATCATTCACAATCTCAGTGGAGATTAACTATCATTGCATCGCGTCATCAACCCTTACAGAAGGCATTTGATGACAATCATCCATTGAATTCGCGCATCATCATCTTCATGAGCTCTCGCGCATCACAGTTATCGCGCTAGATCAACATTGTTATAGCTTTAACAACACTTTAGTGTCTTAGACATTCAGTATTTATAGCAATACTAAGAACGTCTTAAACGTTCAGGAGAACATTCTTTTCATAGTTCATTTGTGTATTCGCTTGTTTTTTTAGATAATTGTATATATATTAAACATATTTTAAAAGTTGCATTAAACTTATGTAAATGCATTCACCGTCATTGATTCTTTCCTGAGTTAGCCCAACCACTAAGGTCATCCTGTGACAACTGGTGTCAGAAGTGGGATTCTGGGCGACTACGGAGGGAAAGAATCAATAAGTGATCTTTATTATGATATACTAAATCTCTACTTATTATTTTAGAATTGTGTACCACCCTCTGATCCATCAAGGCGACTGTCGACGATCACGGCCACAGCTTGGAAGACAAGTCAAGACACGACAAGGGTAGGGTGAGTCCAAACTGTTGTTTTGTCCGTTCTTTCCTTGGCGCGAGGTCGCAGTGGTCTACACGAGTGGGTCTGAGGCACTTTTGCTCAATAATTTGGGTGTTTGTTTTTACCTCCCTTGATATACATATAGTATCCAATTAGGTTGGCGAACAAGACGTTCTACTCATGTTGTGACACTCGAGTATACTTATATTGATGGGAGAAGTAAATATACATGTACATGTTATACACATTTCGATGATTGTTTAAGGTTTATGTCCAATATCAAATTAAGATATTTTATGTAGTGCATATGTTTTGTGGAAGCTAGATACTATCTACACATAATCGTTAGTAGTTAGCGCTAGTACAAATGTGTATGTAACTTGTCCGATGATGATGCCCAGGTATTTACTGAGGACACAGTGACTTACCATTAGTAGTTAAGTGAGTAGAATTATTAGTGACGTGTGTATTGTAATTATTGTAGTTAGTAGTCCACAATGTCCATAGACATGACGTCCATAAAGGATCTTACGGAAATGGGAAAGGAGTTAGGGTATGCTGGAGAGGAGCTTAGAAACTTTGTTAAAGACGAACAGGCTAGGGAAAGGGAATTTAGACTTAAGGAAAGAGAATTAGCAAAGCAGGAAAGAAATGAAGAAAGTATACTAGTTAAAGATAAGCTAGAATTAGAAGGTAGATTAGCTAAAGAGAAGCTAGATGCTGAGAAAGATAGGTTAGCATTCGAAAGTAGACTAGCCACAGAGAAGTTAGAATTAGAAGATAGGTTAGCAAAAGAGAAGTTAGAATTAGAAAGTAGAATAGTAAGGGAGAAGCAAGAGTTAGAACATGAGAGGTTCGAAACAGATGGTAGACTAGCTAAGGCTAAGATGATAATGGAAAGGGAGCAAAAAGAGTTTGATCATAAGTTAGCTTTAGAGTTGGAAGCAGCTAAGACACATAGTAAGGAAAGTAAAACTGAAGGGAAAGATAGTTATTCTGGGAAGTTAAAAGGTTCGAAGTTACCATACTTTGATGCTGACAAAGATAACATGGACAGTTACTTGTTACGGTTCGAGCGTTATGCTGAGTTACAGGAATGGACCAAAGATAAGTGGGCAGTTCATTTAAGTGCGTTATTGAGAGGCAAGGCCTTAGATGTATTTTCTAGATTACCTAGTTTAGATGCTCTTGACTATGACAAGTTAAAGGATGCTCTTTTAAAGAGATTTGAGTTAACTGAAGAAGGTTTTAGAAAGCGGTTTAGAGCTTGCTTGCCTGAGAAAGGCGAGTCATTTATTCAGTTCATTAGTAGATCTAGAAATTACTTAGATAGGTGGTTAGAGTTAGGGAAGGTAGCGCAGACTTATCAGGGCCTCATAGATTTCTTGTTGCGTGACCAGCTATTCAATGTTTGTAGTAGAGATCTGTTCTTATTTCTTAAAGAAAGAAAACTTACTAGTGTAGGAGAAATGGCAACACAAGCAGATCAGTTTGCCGAGGCTAGAGGTGGAGCTCATAATGTAGTGTCGAAAGACAGAACTTTTAGAGATAGGCAAGGGGACGATCATAAACAGAAAGGCCAGAGTGGAAACTATAGAGGTGGTGGTAGTTCGATGGGTGCTAGAGGAGGTAGCAATAGTGGTAACATAGGTAGACCTTTTATTCGTTGTCGTCACTGTAATGGGAATCATGCTTCACATGAGTGTAGGAAAGCGGTGAAAGTGTCCGCTGTCGTAGACAATTTCAGTGAAAATAGTAGAGTGGACAACAATGTAGGGAGTCAGAACCAAGGTTTTAACAACCCATGGAATTTCGGTAGAGGTAGAGGTGGTCAAAACCGAGGTAGAGGTAGAGGCAGAGGTAGTAATAGTCCGGTTATTAAAACCGAGAGTAGTAGCTGTTGTGTTAAATCGGATGGTGTAATGGCGAAGATCGGAACATGTCTCTTTCCGTATGCAAATCTTCCAACGGCAGATGGTAGAGTGAACGGCACGGACGTAATTGTAATGAGGGATACAGGTTGTACAGGTGTGGTAGTTAGGCGTAGTTTAGTTACGGATGACCAGTTGGTAGGTAAACAGTCACCGTGTATGTTGTTAAATAAGTCGGTAGAGCACGTGCCAATAGCGAGAATAGATGTAGATACACCTTTCTTTAAAGGGACTACAGAGGCACTATGTATGGATGACCCGATGTATGATTTAACGATAGGGAACATAGATGGTTCAGCACTTCCGGTAATGTCCGATTTTAGAAGTAGCATAAGTAATGCCGTAGAGACTAGAGCGCAGGTTCAGAAGCAAGCTCAGGCTTATAGAAAATTAAAGGTTCCTGCAGCCGTAGGTGACATATCTAAAGCGGAGTTTATAGAAGCACAAACTCAAGACGAGTCATTAGGTCCTTGTAAAGTGAAGGCCAAGGACGGTGTAGTGAAGAAGTGTAAAGGGTCCGGTAGTTGTAAGTTTGTACATAAGAATAGGTTATTGTACAGAGAATTTGAAGATAGTGGTAGTAGACAGTTTCACCAATTAGTGGTACCTACCCAGTATAGAACGACAGTGCTTAAGGTAGCTCATGAGTCGATTATGGGAGGTCATTTAGGCGTAAAGAAAACGTCAGATAGAGTATTGGCAGAATTTTATTGGCCAGGCGTTAGTGGAGATGTAACTAGGTATTGTAGGTCCTGCGATGTATGCCAAAGGACAGTACCAAAAGGTCGAGTGACCAAAGTACATTTAGGTCAGATGCCACTGATAGATACACCATTTAAGCGGGTAGCCGTAGACATAGTTGGACCAATTTTTCCAGTGTCGGATAGGAAAAATAGGTACATTTTAACCATGGTAGACTATGCAACTAGGTATCCGGAGGCAGTAGCATTGCCCTCAATTGAAACTGAGAGAGTAGCTGAGGCATTAGTTGATATGTTCAGTAGGCTAGGTGTACCAGAGGAAATGCTGACTGATTGTGGGTCACAGTTTACGTCAGAACTTATGGCTGAAGTAAGCAGGTTATTGTCTTTGCGTCAAATCATGACAACACCATATCACCCTATGTGTAACGGGTTAGTCGAACGATTTAACGGGACGTTAAAGCAAATGTTACGGCGTATGTGTACCGAGAGACCCAAAGATTGGGACAAGTATCTCAATGCTTTATTGTTTGCATTTAGAGAGGTACCACAAGAGAGTTTAGGATTCTCTCCGTTTGAGTTATTGTACGGTAGGTCAGTTAGAGGTCCCATGAGGATTCTTAGAGAGATGTGGGCAGGTGAAGTAGATAGTGATGAGGTTAAGACTACATATCAGTATGTTTTAGATCTGAAGGAGAAACTAGAGGAGACTTGTAAGATAGCTCAAAGTCAGTTAGTTAAGGCAAGTACCAAGTATAAACGGTACTATGACCAGAAAGCTAGAGCTAGGAAGTTTAAGATAGATGACCAGGTGTTACTGTTACTCCCGACCGACAATAACAAGTTGTTATTACAATGGAAAGGTCCGTTTTACGTTAGAGGGATAGTGAACACTATGGATTACCGTATCGAGATAAACGGAAAGTTAAAGACCTTTCATGCGAATATGCTGAAAGAGTATATCAGTAGAACCGATAATGTGCAACAAGGGGTGTTAACCGTAGTTAATGTTGCAGTTATTGAGGATAGGGAGGAAGACAGTAGTGAGGACACTAGTCCCATGTATTTTCCCACTAGTGTAGGTAAGGAGACAGCAGCCGATGTAGACATATCGGGCATGCTTAGTGTAGCAGAGAAACGAGAGGTAAGTCGTTTAGACTCTGAGTGTAGTACTGTTCGGTCCGATAAGTCGAGACCAACAGATGTAGTGCAGTGTAGCTTTAAGCACACTTTAGCAAAGCCGATTAGGGAAACGAGAGACCCTACTCCATTTCGCAAACAGTATACTGGTAATGCGATGGATGCAATGTGTAAAGCTGGAGTTCTTGTAGTGGCAGGAAGTAGTGTTATTAGTAACAGTAGAGTCGGGGTAATAGACCGAGGAAAGGACAATATTGGGGCAGACTATTTAAGTCGCCGCACATAATGACCGGTTTAATACAATAGTGTATTGCAGTGTATTGTACAATAGTAGTATATGTTACGACAGGGTAGTGTACAATTGTAGAATAGTGTTGAAATTGTAATTACATATTATAGTTAGGTTATAACTGCAGTGGTAATAGATAACATACTCAAGCGATTGAGCGATCAGCTTGTACGTTTTGTCGCTCGTTTGCTCAGAAGAATTAATAGTTTCTTAACGTGTAAATATTATCATTTTGTTGAATTTTAAAAGTGTAGCACTTTCTTTAAGTGGGGAGATGTTGTCACAAAATGTCACAATGCCATATTCAGAAACCACGTGACCTAAATAAACGACCATATTTTGAAAAAGTGACCATTTCTTCGGTTTAAGTTTCAATTTTGCTTGCCTTAGTCTGTCAAACACTAGCGTCAACATTTCAAGGGCTTTATCAAAGGTATCTCCATATACAATGACGTCATCTAAATAAATTAAACACCGCTCGAACCTAAAAACCACTTCCATCCCTAGTAAACAAATGTTATCTCCTTGAGATTGTAAAAACGGGTTTACTCGGTGCCATGCATTCTTCTGATTGAGGAAAGATGACGAAACACAAGTTTAAACGTTATAATAGCCGAAATGAGTCGCCATGCCACTTCCATAGAAAAGTAAGAATGCTGACAACCTATTAAAAATTCAAACCTTGTTAGAATTCTCGGAAATTTATTTTATCATGCAAACAAACATGTCCGCTATTAAACATCAGCAATGAAATGGGGGCGTGGGGGTGGGGTTGGGGGGGGGGGGTTGGAGCGGGAGGTTGAATATATTCTAAGAAACATTTCTTCAGTTGTATACTAACACCGGTCAAAGGTCAACTTTAGATTTACCCCTTGCCGTGGGGTATACCCTATCTATTTTCATTTCTGAAATTTATTTAAAAAATTCAAAAACATGATGAGATTTAATTCTGAGAAAACTTTATACAATTAAATCTAAACAAAACTCAGTGTCCACTTTCTTTTGCAACTGAGTATACATGAAAAATGCAACATTTTACACTCCATGAACTTAGACCTCTATATTTTCCATTTAGGTCAACCAACATTCAAACGGGCACCTACCTAGACTTTTTAGTGATACCATATGTAATTCATCTAATATGGGTGCAAGCTTTGAACATTCCGGCCTCCCATGGTCTGAATTCAAAATGTTAACCGCCTATATATCGAATCAAAGAAGACATCTGGGAGGCTGAGTGTATAATGTTTGCATGTTTAATCAAAATTTACTTGTACTACTAAACATTTGCTTTTTAATTTAATTTGTTCCGTTGATCATCATGAAATCATGGTTTAATACGTAAACATGGTAGATTTGTAATTACAATTAAAATGTATGGTAAACATAATGCCTAACATATCACAGTTTGTGTTTGCCCTTTACTTACCTACCTATCCGTTTTGTTTTACCCTACCCAAAACTTCGTTTTGGTATTTTCTTTTTCATTTTAAAGGGACACACGGCAATCTTGAAGGTGCTATCAAGCATAACAATAATCATCACGATTTATTGATCAAGTATCATTTTGACTTTAAACCGGCTTGCATATAATTAAATATAATTTTGATTTTACATTTCTTTCTTAGGTTTAAATATACCATTGGTGCGATATAATCAACAGTCAGTAATATGCAAACACAATTTCCTTCATACTATCTATTTTTTTAATTAATATTAATGATTGCACAAATGCAGGTTATGTAGAAAAACAAACTGTACGCCGCGAGTTTTTAAAAAATCAAGATTGTCTCGATTTCTCTCTTTAAAGAAACTAACCAACTAAATAACGGCAAAATGACACTACAAAACCGTTTGTCAAAACTTTATTCAGGTGTTCAGGTCATATGATAATGTACAAGTGCCGAATAAAAGCGTAGTTTTATTCATGGTTTCTTAAAATGCCAGTGATTGAATATGCTGCATAATAATGCGTAAAATTAATTCTGAGTTGGGGTTTGGCCTCGCTGGTTAAAGCCGTATATATTATTGTGTCTATAGAGTTTGGACTCTCAAAATATGTAAGTTATATATATACTTCGTCGTCAGTAGGTTTAGAAACGGCGTACATACGTTGTAAAATGTGTATGTTTTTGGCGGGATAGATTCTTTACTTTAGTCTTTTATTTACATGGCAAAATCTCAAACCAGGCACTGGCTTCACCAACAATTCCTTAATTTTCACTTAAATACTTCAACTGTAACAATTTCGTTTGGGTTTTTAAATCATTAAACTAAAAACACTTTTTAAAAAATCCAAGCACTTCCGAAACGGCGTAAAACATCGTTATTTCTATATGACTTGCAAGGTTATTTCCCCTACTTAATTCGTCGCCATGTGTATTCATTTCGACGGAAACTGGCTCTGTGTCACAAAATGTCACGGGTAGAGCGTACTGGTCGTATATAGCTCTTGTATCGGTTACACCCAAAATCTATTGTTCGAGTTGAAACAATTTCACAATATTCATGATCTATTCATGTAACACGTAAAAGCGTGCACATTTTAAGTGGCCGCCAGAGAGGCCGTGTCATAAGTTTAGTTTTGTGCTAATGCATGTAAACGTATAGGTATATTTTCCTTAAACGGCAAAATTGTATAAGGGGCCTGTCGTGTAGATTCAATACTGTAGATTTAGCCACGTTTGTCACGGACTGAACGGGGGAAATAATGATTTGGGCGTAATGTTTGCTATAAAACCCATTGTCTTCTAGCTATCGCCGGGATAATCGATAGTACTTTGTTGGAACAGAGATTGGACGGCAAATTTCACAGGCAACATGTGGTTAGTAGTTTTATCAAACTTTTATCGTATATTTGTATTCAGTGGGCGGCGCCATCTTGTTTGGCGGTTACGACATCCGGTTAGCATTGATGTTTCTCAAACATAACTTTAGACTAGCATATGATTTTGAAGTTACTTTATTAGATGTAATTATTGTAATTGATCATTAATTGTAAAACAATATTAATTTGATAACAGTGGATATTAGGTGCATTAGTTAACGTTGGCGTATAACTCGGTGATTACATTTTGTCAACATTAGTTAACAATGAGATGAGTGACAAGAATAAATGCGTGCATGCATAACTCAGTGAGTGTAATATATGAGTAATTTGATCATGTTTATATTACATGTATTAGGGGCATTGATTAACAGCGACGTACATAGCGTATACATGGCGTTGTAGAATATGTATACATTGCTACTCATCATTAGTACAGCTTACATATATTGATCGAATAATGATTTGTTTGGGTAATGGTAATTATGCAAGATTGTTATGTTTGTCAACCGACATCTAAAACGTATGTATAATTACAGCCTAAGCCATCCAGGATCTAAGCCATCCAGGATATAAGCCATCCAGGATATAAGGATCCAGGATATAAGCCATCCAGGATATAAGCCATCCAGGGTTGGAGTAAGCCATCTAGGTTTGGATATCCAGGAGTGGAGCTAAGCTTCCACGACTAACGTTACAAGCGGTGGAGACGGTCCCCGTACCTGCGCAGCCAGGTTTTACTAACGACAACCCCCGGGACACAAGGTGGGCCCGTTACCAGTCCTCACTGGAGGAATATCATTCACAATCTCAGTGGAGATTAACTATCATTGCATCGCGTCATCAACCCTTACAGAAGGCATTTGATGACAATCATCCATTGAATTCGCGCATCATCATCTTCATGAGCTCTCGCGCATCACAGTTATCGCGCTAGATCAACATTGTTATAGCTTTAACAACACTTTAGTGTCTTAGACATTCAGTATTTATAGCAATACTAAGAACGTCTTAAACGTTCAGGAGAACATTCTTTTCATAGTTCATTTGTGTATTCGCTTGTTTTTTTAGATAATTGTATATATATTAAACATATTTTAAAAGTTGCATTAAACTTATGTAAATGCATTCACCGTCATTGATTCTTTCCTGAGTTAGCCCAACCACTAAGGTCATCCTGTGACAGCTCTGAAGGTAAATTCGTTTATATACCACTGTAAATCGTTAGATACAAGAGTATTTTTTACGTCTGATTTTACAAACATAACATTAGCTCAATGAGACATTTTCCAACAGAAAAAATGTAAATATTTTAACACACATGCTAAGATTTTTTGATTTTGTTTTCCGTATACTGTATAGTGAGTATGAATACAATATTTGGCATCTCAGTGTCTCAATGAAACCGAGACTGCAATATTTGGTATGTGTCTGCTCGGCCGTTTCCAAAGGTCTATTATCATACTCTTTTTTATGTATTTAAAGGGAGCGTTCATTCATGAGACAAGTTCTTTCTTAGAAGATACATGACCCCCACTTTTCTGCGGATATGCTGCCAAAATATCCACAGAAAAGTGACATGTCAAATGACACCCAGGTCCCAAGACTCAAGACCAGTAAGATATCCACTGTGTCGCGTCAGCCCTTCCCATATGAAAAAAAGGGGTAACAAAACACTATAACAAAACATGAATGCTATACTAGTATTTTATTAGTGCAGAATTAGTATCACAAATGACATGTAAATGAGGTTAACAAAATACTAATAAAACACTAACAAAACACTATTAACAAAACACCAATAAAACACTGTTTAATAACAAAATACTAATGCTGTACTGAAATCTGAATATTCACAAAACACCAATAAAATACTGAAACAAAATACTAATAAAAGACTCCTAACAAAACATCAATGCAACACTGTTAACAAAACATCAATGCAACACTGTTAACAAAACATCAATGCAACACTTAACAAAACATCAATGAAACACTGTTAACAAAACACTAATGATGTACTGTTTGGCTGGTGTGGCGCAGTGGGTAGCGCGGCGGATTTGTAACTGGAGGCCCCGGGTTCAATCCTCCGTGGTGCCACTGAGTTCCGTCTGTGTGTTCTTGGGCAAGACACTTTCCCTTAGCCTCGTCCGTCGGATGGAGACGTAAACCGGGCGGTCCCGTGTATCGGTCTATCCTCCGAGCACGTTAAAGAACCATAGGAATCTATTCGATAATAAGAGAAGGGCAGGTTCCCGGATTCCTATTTATCCTTCCCCTCTCTCTGGGGCGGCTCTAAATAACCTATACTGTGTTGATGAGCCGTTAAACAACATTCAATTCAATTAACTGTTCAGCAAAACACATATAGAATACTTCTACCAAAATACTAATAAAACACTAACAAAATTAATACAAAAAATATATATTTAACAAAACACACACAAAATCGGTAAAAAAAAATAGTCGGAACTTTCACAACTTTGAGTATACAGTTTGTGTATATCACGCATCAAAACAATAAACAAAGGAGAGAAAATGTCAATAATTGACAAATGCCCCCAAAACATGTGTGACCTCTGACCCTAAGAGTGACCTTGGTCTTTGAGGGAAAAAACAAATAAAATTTAAGACAATTAAAAAACTGAACACAACCTATTGGTAGACATTAACATTAAGAACTGCTTCAAAATAATGTGTTATCCTTCTATGTCCCTTTTACTTTAGACAGTCACAAGCCTATCTCTACAACTCATGTTGAGTTTTGACTGTTACAGCATAAGTGGAAAAAATATATTGTGAAAAATAACAATAAACAGTTTTGCATCCAATGTTAAATCCATTTTCACTGTCCATTCTTCCATTCAACTTGAAGACTGTTGTCTAGATCTCTAACCCTGAAAGTTAATGTAAATAGTTTTATGTTAATAGTTGTTTATAAATTTATAATATTTTTGTTAATAAGGCATTCAAAATGTATAAATATACAGCTTTAAAGTATTATTTGTAATTCTTAAACTGTCATGCTATTACACTTTTGGCATAATTATTTGAGTTCTAATAATTTATAGTTTGGTATGGTAGTAATTGGTATAAAGTATCTAAGGAACATATATTATGAGTAAATTATAACTACTGTCATAAAACAGTAAATTCATCAAATTACATCATATAGTCAACTATTATGTTACCAACACCTTAAGTTCACATCTTGTCATACAAGTTTTTTTTAAGTACATACAAAATATTATTTAAACAAACATTATAAATACCATTATGGATAAGAAATCAAATTAATCATTGTCCTGATGTAAACTTCAATGTTGTGCAACTGTCAGACATAATCAGCAGGAGTTATCCTTAATTTGATCAGCTGAAAGAAATTTAAATTAGCATGAGTTCTACTTTATCACTGTTTTTATATAAGACTGTTAGACATACAGATGAATATATATGCACGAATCAGATGAAACATTATCTTCAGTAAAGAAATTAGCTCATAAAACAACTATAGGTAAACAATTAATTTTAGAGCTCTCTCAATTAGCAACCATATAAATATAAAGGAAGAATGTCTTGCCATAATGTAATATTAATAGTAGTAGAGGTTTAAAGTAAGTTACTTACCTGAATAATCACAAAATAGTGTTCTTTAATTCCTGCCTGTGTTTCTGGTTGAGTTTAAAATCCATCAATGCATTAAATGTTTCATTATAGTTTTTTATGTTCCTCCATTTGTTTTTCATTGTAACCAGGTCTTCAACTAATTTACATTAAGTGCTACATTCTGTAATTCAAGTTTAAAAATCCTAAAGTGCACATGTTTCTTCATAACTAGCTTTGTATACATTTTCAGTTTTTCAAATCCGAACTGCTAAATGTAAACCAATCCACACCTAGAGTTGAGTTAGAGGCAATTTGTAGGGTTTGCAGGTTTTTATTCTGAGCTGCCATATACAACATAATATGCCAGATGGATAATGGATGGTCAGTTCCCCCTAAGTTCCCCAACATCTGTTTAGCGTTATCTAGACATTTTATGTCTGAAAGGTTGGAGACTGGCAACAATTATAAAGGAATCAGGACAACTGAAATGGACGTGCTACAAAACAGAGTATGGTCCCATCTTTTTGGTTGATTCAACATCGGGATCTACCATACTCTATCTACAGTAATACTTATATATAACTGAATTAGTATATTAAAATATTCGTTTAATATTGACAAAGATATGTCTTGCCTCTTTTAACATGACTCATGCAATTGATGAATCAAACTGTGCCCTACAGTAAATAAAGTGGTACTGTGGCAATTCTATATTCCTGCAAGCGTTCTCAGTGACTTAATGATCAGCTCCAAGTTAATGGGGAATCATCTGTTAATTAGGAAATTATGAATCTACATTTAATTAAACATTCATTACGGGCTTATCACAATGCTGAATTGAACATTTGGATAAAATGTCAAATGATATACATCTTCATTGTTACAAGTCAATATAATTTATTTCTGCAAATCTACTAAATATTTAATTTAAATAACTGCATCTCACTAAAAATGTATTCTTTCTAACTATTATCAATTGTAATGTCATAAACAGAATCCCAAAATGTGACAATGAAATAAGTTTTATATTAATTTAATTTTAATTGCAGACTTATTTTTATATTATAATTTATAAATATCTACTGTTTAAATATTTTGATTCATATGAATGTGTGGAAGTCATAGAACAAATAAACTGAATGTTGTTTAACGGCTCAGCCATCAACACAGTATATGTCATTTAGAGTCGCCCCAGAGAGAGGGGAAGGATACATAGGAATCCGGGAACCTGCCCTACTCTTATTATCGAATATATTCCTATGGTTCTTTAACGCGCTCGGAGGATAGACCGATACACGGGACCGCCCGGTTTACGTCCCCATCATAGAACAAATAATAATTAGCATTACATCTGCTAGTTTCATTTTCCAGTATTATTTTCAACGTAATTTGTTAAAGCGCACACTTGTTTTATCAGGGAGTAAGAATACATACTCCCTGGTTTTATCGAGAAAATTATTTTAAGTCAAACTTTTTCCATTGATTTCCATCCCCCAAAATGTTTGTTATTTTCCATGCTATTTTCCATCATTTATTTTCTCCAACTTTCCATGGCATTTTTCATTTTACCATGGAAATCCATGGCAATGTTTCCTGATGTCAAATAAAATCCATGAAAAAATGGTACGATGGATTTTTTTTAAGATTTCACGGAAATCTATGAAATTCCATCCAGTTCCATTCCAACTTCCATAGAATCTATGGATTTTCATGGAAACTGCTTCATCTAGAGATATGTGTTGAAAATGACGTAAAACATCAAACAAACAAACAAATACCTTGTCACATAAATGACTAAATCCACAATTAAATATATATATATTCATTTGTCTTAGTGACTATGTATTATGCGGCCTAGATTTCAGCATGAAGATAATAAAGCGCTCAAAGTGCGAAAGTAATGCCACATCTGTTTTTATTCTCAAGTGCAATGTAACACTAATACTGTATTCTTACATGAATATAAGTTTAATGCAACACTAATGCTGTACTCTTACATAAAGAGAAGTCTAATGAAACACTAATTCTGTACTCCGACTTAAGGTATAAAGTCTAATGCAACACTAATTCTGTACTTTTACACAAAGAGAAGTCTAATGTAACACTAATGCTATACTCCAACTTAATGTTTAAGACTAATGAAACACTATCAAAACATCTTTACCATTTTCTAAGTCAATGAAACATCAATAAAACATTTTTCTAAAAAGTAAAGAATTGATGTTTCATTAAATGTGATACTAATAAAACACTCTAACAAAATACTAAAGAGTGTTTTGTTAGTATTTTATTAATGCAGGATTAGTATTTTGTTAAGATTTTTTTTCATATGGGTTATGCTAATTGAAAACAACCTATTTCTGTTAGTAAGTTAATCAGTATCGTAATCCATAGATTTCAAATTGTCTTGTTTTATCTTTGTTTTAAATACATTTGGGTACTCAGTTATGACAGTGCAGGGATGGAAACTAACGGTTGCCCGTTCGCCCGGGACGACTAAATTTCAAGCTGGGCGAGTAGATTTCATAAGTCGGTAGTCCGCCCGGGCGACTAGTTTTTTCGACAAGCTAAAGTCAATTTCCTCGGCATTATTCGTCATTGCGGATGAATAACATTTCAGTAGAAAACAACAACAAAGAAAATATTTCTTACATAGTTTATTAAGCGATTAAATGCAGTAAATAGTCGCAACTCTGTTTATTCGACGATGAAATGCAATTTAAGTCAATCGGATATTGGGAAATTGACGCATTTCCGTTTTGGGACATTCTAAAATGCGGCTCCCGTTTTAATTTCACGGAGCGCGAACGTTACGGTATTTGATGTTATACAAATAACGAATCTTTAAGGGCACTAGTCAGCTTTTAGGGCCTTCAGGAAGGGGAATTGCAAAAGGTATGCTGTTTTCCTGTATTGTAGTTTAACATTTTTCTAATTAATATATATATAATTTGATTTTTAAGAGGGGAATTTTTCACAGGAAAAGGGTGAAAAATATACCATGCCAGAGTAACTGTAATG
Source organism: Cyrtodaria siliqua (assembly GCA_037043455.1). Classification (NCBI taxonomy): domain Eukaryota; kingdom Metazoa; phylum Mollusca; class Bivalvia; order Adapedonta; family Hiatellidae; genus Cyrtodaria; species Cyrtodaria siliqua. Next base: position 70,070 of record JAWPHD010012579.1, read on the forward strand.
GCCATGATCAGACTGTAGTGAACTATAGAATATAACTATGCCTACCTACTGACCCTAGAGCATGCAATAGGAAACACACTTTTTTTTTATTTGGCCTAAATAAAGTAAATTTGTGTTAAAATCATGTTTGTTAATGTGTTTGTTAGTGTGTCGAAAAGAAAAATACAGAAAATCTGGGGTCATAAATTTTCAGCTGGGCAACCAAAATCCAGAAGATGGTTGCCCGTTTGGGCAACCAAGCTTTAAAAGTTAGTTTCCATCCCTGGCAGTGTATTGACTTTTAAGGCCAAAAAAAAAACTGTGTTTCCGGTGACCCGACCGATCCTATTTTTAAGGGGCCGACCCTAAAACATGTTCACAGAGAAACGTTCAGTTGTTTCATCAACTTGTATGGGTTTTAAGAGATAAATACATGTAGAATCTCACAATATCTTGCTCCAAAAAAAAAAAAAAGCAAACAAAAAAATGCCTACCGACTTACCTACTCTATTTTTTTTAAAGCATGCAATAGGAAACATACCTATAAATATTTTTTTGGCCTAATCCAAAACAGTTAAACACTTTCCAGTTTCGCGGAGTGAAACACTTCACCGATGAAAGCAAAATAGTGAAATCTCAGGCTGAATTTAACGGCGAAAACGAGGTTCCTTTACCTTCTCCAAGCCATACGAGATTTCAGTCAACTTCGCTATATCTTCATTATTGGTCACCATTCACTATGAGGGTCATTAGTTATGTCACTAACGCGTTTTAACAATTATGTGCTCGTTGTGAGGGTTATGTTTGGTACCTAATGAAAGAGAGTTTCAATACTATTCCATTGATGGTAAAATGAATGCTGTATCTTTTGTGTGACGAAAGTTACGGAACATTTAATACACATCACTTATACATACTGAGGCATTTTCGTCCAGAGTTTTTACAGGTATGTTAATTGTTACTTTTTTAAATGCCTGTTTCACTTTAAGTACTTGTCGAAGACCTTTGAAATTTCTCATACATTACCAGTTATATCTGTGCATTACAATATTCAGAATTTAAGCATGGTATATGAAAAGACATTTTCTTAGAAATTAACATTTTAAGCTAACGTGTAAAATTAATTTACTGATAAATGGACAGTGTTCTGAAATAGCGTTTTTGGATGATCAATATTTTCGCTAAACATTGTACAAAATTCTACAATAATGTGTTGAATATGAAATTTAAACACTGCAAGACTAGGATTTGTAAAAAAATATGACAACATATTAATACTATGAGAATAATTACGAAATTTAAAAGATATTATAACATTTCCGTAAACAAAATGAAGAAAATCAGTGTTTTTTCTGCTAAAATTAAGGGATATGCATTCATTCATATCTGGTTTGCAGCAAGATCTTTCCGAATTCTCGACAATAATTTTCATGGATTATGGATGAATAAAAACAGATGACGTACAAGCAAATTTAAAAGCTTAGAATTATTCAAATAATTTTTACCACGTTTTGTAACAAGGACATTTTCAGAGATGTCAGTATCCAAAAGGTGTGGTAGTGGAAGGTAATTCAGGGGTATAAATAACTGGAAATTTTTCATTTCTGTTGTGGAATTTAAGACAACGAACCCAGTAGTACTATAAATACACTACTTTATCTCAGTGTAATATCCAGTTCAAAGGATATATGCCTAGTGACATAACTTTTTGAAGCACCCTCGTACTTATAAGTTCACAGTTTTACACAAGAGATCTTCACACAAAACTAAAATGCTACGCATGTTTGTCTATTGAGTTATTGGCATAGATAATTGGCAGTATATAACAATGTATACATTGTTCTTTAAACAAAAACACACGTGACAGATATACAGTTGCAGCTTCATGAATATATCCCTTATATCAAGTGGAATTGAAGCTTGAAAATATGTTCATGTAACTGGGAATAAGGTCAATATAATTTTTACTATAATATTAATATAATGTTGGTTCCCGTTTAATACATTTTGTTTCGTTAAAGGTGTCAATATAAACATTACTGGTGATATATTGTGTCAATATGAACATTACTGGTGATATATTGTGTCAATATGAACATTACTGGGGATATATTGTGTCAATATGAACATTACTGGGGATATATTGTGTCAATATGAACATAACTTGTGATATATTGTGTCAATATGAACATTACTGGTGATATATTGTGTCAATATGAACATTACTGGTGATATATTACTGGTGATATATTGTGTCAATATGAACATTACTGGTGATACATTGTGTCAATATGAACATTACTGGTGATATATTGTGTCAATATGAACATTACTGGTGATATATTGTGTCAATATAAACATTACTGGTGATATATTGTGTCAATATGAACATTACTGGTGATATATTGTGTCAATATGAACATTACTGGTGATATATTGTGTCAATATGAACATAACTGGTGATATATTGTGTCAATATAAACATTACTGGTGATATATTGTGTCAGTATGAACATGACTGGTGATATATTGTGTCAATATGAACATTACTGGTGATATATTGTGTCAATATAAACATTACTGGTGATATATTGTGTCAATATGAACATTACTGGTGATATATTGTGTCAATATGAACATTACTGGTGATATATTGTGTCAATATGAACATTACTGGTGATATATTGTGTGTGTCAATATGAACATTACTGGTGATATATTGTGTCAATATGAACATTACTGGTGATATATTGTGTCAATATGAGCATTACTGGTGATATATTTTCCCATGGCATAATAGAGCTTCTGGTAATAATTTGCTTTCAGGTTACTTAGCAAAAGCTTAGGTCACTGTTCATGTAAATAGAAAACAATAAATGCTCATGGACTCTATGTATCAATATGCAGTTTCAGGTTAAGTGCAACTTGGGACGTCATATAGAGCCCTGGTGCAACATTACTCCTCAAAATGTAAAAGCATAGAATTATTCAAATAAATTTTACAACGTTTTGTAACAAGGACATTTTCAGAGATGTCAGTATCCAAAAGGTATGGTAGGGGGAGGTAATTCAGGGGTATAAACCGGAAATTTTTCATTTTTGTTGTTGAATTTAAGACAACGAACCCAGTAGTGCTATAAATACGCTACTTTATCTCAGTGTAATATCCAGTTCAAAGGATATATGCCTAGTGACATAATTTTTTGAAGCACCCTCGTACTTATAAGTTCACAGTTTTACACAAGAGATCTTCACACAAAACCAAAATGCTACGCATGTTTGTGTATTGAGTTATTGGCATAGCTAATTGGCAGTATGTAACAATGTATACATTCATGATTGTGCTTTAAACAAAAACACACGTGTGACAGATATACAGTTGCAGCTTAATGAATATATCCCTTATATCAAGTGGAATTGAAGCTTGAAAATATGTTCGTGAAACTGGGAATAACGTCTTAAATATGATTTTGGTTCCCGCCTAATACCTTTAGTTTCGTTAAAGGTGTCAATATAAACATTACTGGTGATATATTGTGTCAATATAAACATTACTGGTGATATATTTTCCCATGGCATAATAGATCTTCTGTTAATACTTTGCTTTCAGGTTACTCAGCTAAAGGTTAGGTCACTGTTACTGTAAATAGAAAACAATGAATGCTCATGGACTCTATGTATCATTGTACCATATCTCTAATGGTATTCCTTTGTTCTTGCTAATGATATAATTTTCATAAACCTGAAGGTCTGAGCCTAAACCGTAATATAACTGCCAGTATATTTCAGACGTGCTATAAATGAAACATTCCGCAGTTAAACCATGGTCTACTCAATTTTACGCGCGCGCAGTTGTAATGTTTACAACACAACCTGTCAATCAAAACGACTAAACCATTACCAAAACAGCACTCCTTGACATTGCATTTGCCAATGATATATCCCGGCACAACCAGTTTTCGCACACATAAGGACAAAACATGAGATTAAAACCTTACATTTAAATAAAAGACTTTTCCTTTCCAGTCAATGTTTTTATTAATTATAGTACTAAAATTCTGCAGAATCATGCCAAATTGGCATGACCTGTATTGTTTACATTTTTTAAGCAAAAAGACGACCTACTTACCTAATTCCTAACGGAACATCCAACCTCTTTTCGAGCACTTCCGGTAAACATGAAAAGTATACTGCAGAACAGAAATTTGTACCCAATAATAGTTTTAACATATAGTCAACACTTCTCAACAGTTAAAAAATAATGTTAACCCAGGAAAATAACTTTTAGAAAGTATTATAATTTATTTTTAATGTTGTTGTTTTTTCCAGGTGCACATGAAAGGCAAAACAAGGTGTCTCCCCTTCTTAATGACCCTTACATGAGTTGAAAATTATAAATACTCCCAATTCTCAAAATTGTCACATCTTCCCACAATTAACATTCCTAATTTGAGTAAACATATTGAGGTTTGAGAGAATGAAGTGCTTACAGACCACACATTTTCCAGATTATTTTTAAACATTTTCAGTAAAATTACATAAGAGAGGGTAATTTTTTAAAGTGATTATTTTTTTATCTGCAGTATACTTTTGACTTTTTGGAGAAAGTAGATCATGAGATTACGTCAGCAATTGTGCAGACGACAGCTGTTTAATTTGTAATCAATCAAAAAATGGTTTTAATCAAGTTTTAAGGAAAGGAATATTATGGAATAGTGAAATTGACTGAAATACATATTGAGGTGAGCTTTTTATTTGAATAATGCCTCTGGTATCTCCAATTTTGTT